>VOPJ01003781.1:15232-217622 GCA_014673585.1 Semibalanus balanoides
CGGCCGCTGGCCGAGGTGCAGGGTCGTTTGTGACCTTCAGACGGATGACGCCTCCGTTCTTTGTGTACTCGGCAGAGGGCTACACGCTCTTCCACAATTAGCCCCGGTTTATTGCTAATTTAATTAGAAAATCATGACTTAAGTGAACGATAAAAATGTTAATTCCATGAGTTGTTACGTATAAGTGCATGTAGTTGGATTTATATTACGACATGGATCACGAGCTGGTTAGTCCGTACAAGGCGAGGGAGGGGTGGGCGGATCGGTTAACTCGCTTGGTGTTATCCGCGAGTGCCGAGTAGTGCATGCAGAGCTGTATCATTTCGCGTTAATGAGTGTGTATTAAATAATCTGCGTTGGCGGCCATTATCACGTCAGACATCCAACTGATAAATCAGCCTCTTCCTCCACCGAAGCGTGTGTGGGCCGCCGCCCGCCAATCACGAAATGATATCCGGTCGAGCTCACTAGCATCAGCGCGCTCATGTACAATGTCCGGTGGTGCAATCCCTTGCCGGAAGAACTGCCAGGATATATACAATAGTGTTTATTTAGTTCAGAGTGCAACTGAAATAAAGCCGATAAAACTGTCAAGCGCTGGTTTTGCGCAGAGGTGCTGATGAGCCGTGTTCGTTTTCTTTGCAGACGTATTGTTGACAGAAACGAGACCGTCGAAATATATAACTAGTGCTGTTTTGCAAATCTGCATCATTAAAGTTGCTGGCTTGTTGCTGCTTCCTATAACTTTTTGGAACGTTTTTGCAATCGTTTCAACTTCCAATCTGTAACAATAATGCGCTGGGAACCACAACCTACGTAGTTCCTATATACCTACACGCCGACGCGACAGTGAAGGAAAGCAATGCTGATGCGAGCTGTCATCCTTCCGGTTATATATGTACAACGATCGTTTGGGGATTAAATTATCATTTTACCTGCTAAACTGAACTCAGACATCACCGAACAAAGTAATCAATTCGATTAACTTAGACCATCTATTTCGCCTCCACTTTGCTCCTTCCGGAAATTCCGTTCCCTCATCGGCGGCTTCCTTTTTTGGTCCGCTCCTGCCAGTTTCAGCCGCGGCTGAAAATATGCCGTCCTCGGCGCTGCGGTGTCACCTCCCTGAACGTCCAGATAACGCGCCACGCGCTGTGATAAACTAACTCTCCCCGCCGCAGCAATCCATCACTTTTTCCGCGGCCGCCGCGCGTGAAAAAGTATATCGCGCGCGGCGGCCGGCGGAGCCACTTCATTTGTTAGCTGGTCCGGTGTTGGCTCAGCAGCGTGACGCGGCGATGAGAAATGAGACGGCCGGGGGCGCGCCGGCCGCGTGTGACAGCCGTGATGCCCTGAGTATATGAGAGACGTTCGGAGGGGAGCATGTGACCGGCGCTATACACCCCGCCACGGCCACTGGACACTTTAGGGGTGGCGAGGGGTCCTGTTGACTTCGAGACTGGACGCTCAGGGGGTGATGCGTTTCTGCTGAAATGCCGATCTATAGGGGATGGTTGGAATGGGGTCACTGTTCAGAGACGATGCTCGGATATGGCTCACGCAATGTGTTCAGTGGACGAAAAAGTGACACTCAGCTTCTCGATGGCCCGTGCGGGAATCTGATCTAAGTATACCTCCATTATTGGTAGGAATGGTGCATTTTCGTGAGTTATATATATTTATATCAACAGTATAAGCATTGGCGGATCTAGGATTTAGTTTTTGGCGCCATGGGGGGCATCACCCCGAAATAGTTGATCAAAATTCAAAATACTCATCGGATTTCGCTCCCTTATGCATTGCTAGACGTTTTAAAATAAACTTTCCTTAGTAAAAGTTGCGTAGATCTTCTTCTACATCAGGATATGTGCAAATTTGCGCCGATTTCAGGCGGTTTGGGGGGCATTTGCCCCTGATGTCCCCCCCTTGGATCTGCCAGTGTGTATAATAGGATATATCTAATTACTTTTATTGCCGTTTCTGTGCATAAATTAACTAATCCAACCGGTGTTCATTGATTATTGATTGATTGATTGATTGAGAAACACATTAACAGCATTATATATATAATTAGATACTTATGAATTATTTGAAAATGGATCAATTAGTGAAGCTAACTGATCGCAATATGTACCTAATGATCTGATCTGATATCAGTATAGATCAACGGATATCAATGCTCTCGAACCATTAATGATGTGAAGGCACGCATGTCTGATGACTAGTCAAACGTGCATGTAGTAACTATGTATCTGTTAGTGGAAAGTAGCCATTTAATTAATGTGACACGTTATTTGATCTGATAATGGTCACGTGAAATTTGTTATGCGTATGTACTATGTAAGTAGCGACAACATATACTACAAGCTAATCAAATCAACTGCCTGCGCCCAGATCACGATAGCTCCACCGTAACTGTCTGATACATTAAAACATTATTTAATGATATAAACATAATGTTATATATAATGTATAGTTATTTATAAGCTATGCTGTTAAGGACGCAGTAGCACTTTATCGACATAGCCATTGAACATCAGTGGCGGATCCAGACAATCTTCAAGGAGGGGCCATCAGTTGCAGTGGTGCCCCTTCCTATACCCAAATCTGAAAACTCGACGGATTTGGTCTACTATATTTTGAGGGTGCACCTATTTCATCATTTTTATCTTTCTTCAAAATGTTGAGGACCCCTCGGGTCAGCAGAGTGCCCCCCTCAGCCGGCCAGAGTGCCCCCTGAGGCGGCTAGAGTGCCCCTCACAACAAGAGTGCCCCCGAAGGCAACAAGAGTGTCCCCTAGGGGCACGGAAGAGGTGCCCCCTCAGGCGACAAGAGTTTTCCCCTTAGGCGTGCCAGGTGCCCCCGTCAGACGGTTCAGAGTGGCCCCCTTTCAGACGACAAGAGTGTCCCCGTCAGCGACAAGTAGTCCTCCTCAGGCGACAAGAGTTCCCCCTCAGACGACAAGAGTGCCCTCTCAGCGACAGAGTGCCCCCTCATGCGACAAAGAGTGCCCCTCAGCGACAAGAGTGCCCCATCAGGCGACAAGAGTGCCCCCTCAGGCGACAAGAGTGCCCCCTCAAGTTCGAGGCCCAAGGGGGGGGCATGGCCCCTGGCCCCCTCCTCTGGATCCGCCACTGTTGAACATACTGGAACAGCTCCGGCGCTGTTCCTGCACCATCTGCTTTACCGAACCATAGGTACTAGCGCATGCAATGGTGGATCCAAGGGGGTCACGGGGGTATGACCCCCCTTGGGCCATAAAGAGGCACCACCGAGCCGGGGCATCAGGGGCACCACCAAAATCAAACAAACAAAATCGCGCCGCATAGCGGCGCGGATTTTTTGAAGTTTGATTTTGGATATGCCACTGGTGCCCCTGGTGCCATGGCGCGGCGGTGCTCTTTAACGCAGACCAAGCCGGTGGTGCCCCCTTACGCAAAGCAAAAAATGCAAATCATTCAGGGTTTTTTAACCATGGGCACCAACGCACCGGTGTACTATTGGTTCCGAAATAAGCGTCCCGCTGGATTGGCCGGCACAGCAGTTTAAGGCAGTATAACGCTTTGGGAAAATTATGAGAAATGATGGAGATGAAAGCCACTCATCTGGGAACTCATCTGCATTAATCCACATATTTTTCCCAAGGCGGTATATTCCCTTTAACTGCTGTGCCGGCCAACCCAGCGGGACGCTTATTTTGGAGACCAATAGACATTCCAGGGACCACCGCGCCGTGCTGCATTGATGAGCCCCCTTGAAGATGTTCTGGATCCGCCCCTGAGCGCATGACATAGTCAGACCGCATATCGCAGATGGATCACACAGCGTGCAGCTGGAATCATCAGCAGGTCACGGCTGGAATCATCAGCAGGTCACGGCTGGAATCATCAGCAGGTCACGGCTGGATCGTTCAGGCCAGGTCGACGGCTGGAAATCATCAGCAGGTCACGGCTGGAATTCATCAGCCGGTCACGCTGGAATCTCAGCAGTCACGGCTGCGAATCATCAGCAAGGTCACCACGGCTGGAATCATACAGGTCACACTGGAATCCCATCAGCAAGGGTCCACGGCTGGAATTCATCAGCAGTGTCACGGGCTGGAGACATCAGGCAGTGCGATGCTGTTCAGTCAGCGGGTACCGATCTCGCTGGCGGGCACCATGCGTGATACTGCGCTGCAGATAGCGTCTGCGCGTGCACTCAGCGCCTGTCTGCACACGACGCGGCCCAGCAGCGGGCCTCTCTGGTCAGTGGTGGCGGTGCAGGCGGTGCTCTGGTGGTGCAGGTGGCGGTGGGGGAGGCTCGCTCTGGAATGATCTGGTCTGGTGGTGCAGGCTGTCATGGTCTGCTCTGCTCTGGTCTGGTGGTGCTCTGGTGATGCAGGTCTAGCTGAATGTGTAGGTTCCTTTGGTGGTGCGGGTTGTAGTGCAGCTGGTGCTTCAGATGGTGCAGGTTCTTCTAGTGGCGCAGGAGTGTCCTCGTGTGCCGATCTGATCTCGGGCCACGCCGGCAGTCTGGGCGAGTCTGTGGTAGCGCCGGCAGTCTGGGTCAGCCTGTGATAGCGCCGGCAGTCTGGGCGAGTTCTGTGGTAGCGCCGGCAGTCTGGGCGAGTCTGTGGTAACACCGTCAGTCCGGGTGAGTCTGTGAGCGCCGCGCAGTCTGGGCGGTCTGTGGTAGCGCCAGAAGTGCCTAGCGAGTTTGTAAGCGCGCCAGTCTGGGCGATCTTGGAGCGCCGGCAGTCGGGGCGAGTCTTGTGGTAGCGTCAGCAATCTGGGCGATCTGTGTTAGCGCCGGCAGCTTGGGCGATCTGTGGGTAGCGCCGGATCTAGGGCAGTTATGTGGTAAGCGCCGGCAGTCTGGGCGAGTCTGTGGTAGCGCCGCAGTCGGGGCGAGTCTGTGGTAGCGCCGGCGGTCTGGGCGATGTCTGTGGTCTAGCGCCAGCAATCTGGCGAGTCTGTGGTTAGCGCGGCAGTCTGGGCGGGCTGTGTGGAAGCGCCAGCAGTCTGAGCGAGTCTGTGGTAGCGGCCGGCAGTCGGAGCGCAGTCTGGTGCTAGCGCCAGGCAGTTCCGAGCGAGTCTGTGTTAGCGCCGGCAGTCTGGGCGAGTCGGTGGGTTAGCCGGCAGTCCGTCGAGTCTGCTGTAGCGCCAGCAATCTGAACGTAGTCTGGTAGCGCCGGCAGTCTGGGCGAGTCTGGTAGCGCCGGCAGATGGCGAGTTTGTAGTAGCGCCTCAGTGTGTCGAGTCTGTCCGGTTAGCGCCGGCACAGTCGTGGTCCAGTCTGTGATAAGCGCCGCAGTCTGGGCGAGTCTGTGGTAGCGCCGGCAGTCTGGGCGAGTCTGTGGTAGCGCCGGCAGTCGGGTCGAGTCTGTGGTAGCGCCGGCAGTCTGAGCGAGTCTGTGGTAGCGCCGGCAGTCTGGGCGAGTCTGTGGTAGCGCCGGCTCACAGGGCCGTCATGCGTCCTCCAGAGTGGGCCACAAAGCCGGTGATATCTCTCAGTGGGACACGCAGCGGTGTCGCTGCAATCTGCCCCGCATACGACGAGCTGCGTGACCGGGTAGTAAAGGGATAGATGGGAGAGAGCGGGAGGGGGAGGGAGAGAGGGGGATGATATAAGAGATGAGGGCAGAGCGAGACGGAAAAGTGAGGTGACCTTTAGGTGACAGAAGCTGCAGTTCCAAGTTTCGTTGCTTTAAAATGAGCTCAATGCAACATACGTTTTAAACTTTATATAAACGCTCACCAGTTCGTTATTGTTCTGAAATTATCAGCTTGAACTTGGTTTTGACTACAGTATAATAATAACTGCAAAAAGGCGGAAATCGGTCATCGTAAGACTCACACTGTCTTTTCAACCAGTATCGACTTCGTGTGAAAGCAGTTTCCGGGGGCGTAAACGAGGCGATGCCGCACGGATAAAAACCATTTCAAAAGTTGCCCTGTCTCGTACGTGAGAGAATGGACTGCTCATCGGTGCCCGTGAACGGACGGACAACGACATGAGATGGCCACAAAAACTCCTAATTGCCCCCACCACTGTGCTAACAATGGGGCTACTCCCACTAATTATAACCGTGCAGCCACCACAAACCACCGGCTGCGCGCCGTGGCTCAAAACACCTGAGTGAGACCTTCTTCCTGTGAAGGGGAGCCGCGTGGAGCGAGTCCATCCATACAATGACATATCTTTATATACAAACATCATGCATATGTCACCATATTAGCCGTTTTCACGATGGATTATTTTGAGCAAATGTTTTACAACGTTTTAAAATGTTTTAAAATGTTTTAGTAGTAGCCGTTTTCACGATGGACTAATTTGCGAAAAACAATGTTTTAACCCTCGCCCTACGGGACCATAGGGTGAGGGATAAAACATTTCTCGCAAATTAGTCCATAGTGAAAACGGCTACAACTAAAACATTTCAAAACATTAAAAAATTAAAACATTTCGCGGAAAATAATCCATCGTGAAAACGGCTATTTACAAAATATATAAAAGTGAAACACGAAAATGCTTGAACAGGGCCGGGAAATACAGCACAATAAGAAATAATTAAAATATAGATATATGCTAATATCTGTTTTGAATGGACGTACTTTCTAGTTGACCTTTCA
Organism: Semibalanus balanoides; assembly: GCA_014673585.1. Taxonomy (NCBI): domain Eukaryota; kingdom Metazoa; phylum Arthropoda; class Thecostraca; order Balanomorpha; family Balanidae; genus Semibalanus; species Semibalanus balanoides. The sequence goes on from VOPJ01003781.1 coordinate 21,847, forward strand.
TTGAAAAACTGAGCAAATATTTTGTGCGTTCTTTGTGGCGAAATCAGCTTTTCTTCTGATTCCAGTCTTCTTCAACTGCGAGGGAATAATCAACCACCCAATTCCGTACTTTTCAGTCTCTCTTTCCAGCGTTCTTTTCCCTGTGTCCGCCTCATTTCCCTGCCATTTGTCACCGTCTGTATCAGCCTCTCGGGAGATAGTGAGCCGTTTGGTGGCGTTAGGCGGCCCATACGTCACCACGCGGCGGTAACACGGTGCAAGGGACGGTAACAGACAGTGTGCGTGGCCACCCCGCCCCGACCCCCGGCTGGCGCGGCTCGGATTCACATGCTGTCTCAGGTGGCCGGTCGGCTCCAACCGAGCGCTCCTCAGCCGTGTGGGGTCTGCAGGGGACTGCCGACTCCACCCTGCAGCTCTACTCTCAGCCGTGTGGGGTCTGCAGGGGCCGGCCGGCAATGCAGTGAGATATTGAGCGCCCAGTGTCATCTGTCATCTGTGACTCCTCCATTCAATCGCACGGGGAGGAGACACGTCACACGACGATTGCTGCTAAGTCATATTACGAGCTGGTGTGGTGAGATGCCTAGTTACACTCGATAACACCACAGCTCTGTTAACGTAATGCTAGAGAAGCTCCTGTTGGTCAGAGTTCAGTGAGCGAAGACTGGCCGTGCGAGTTGCGTGTAGATGATCAGCACTGGCGTCACCTCCTTAGTAAACGTTTACTGCAGTAATTATGCACTATGTTTTATGGTAAGTTATGTAGGTATGGATAAAAGGGCTGGGGTGTCATATCCTAGATTTAATCGAATGGTTGCATTGGTATAACATTTTGCATTGCATGATGCCTAGTCACCACAACCTAGTGCTGATACCACGAATCGATAGTTGTATATTAACATGCGTTGAAGTCTCCGAGAGACTTGCACGCCATGAAAGGAAGTCACTAGCACCAGTAGCCGATGCCTAGTAGCACACAAGGATATATATATATTTGGTAAACGTATGTTCTACGTCTAGCAAAATAGGTATTGGTTATCTCTCGACTCTCTTGCTTCAAATACAAACACCATTCACAAATCTCGGGAACATATTATAAAAGCACATTATACATAGGAGCAAGGGCCAAGGAAACATGTAGATAACGATGTTACTCTGGTCGCCACGTTCAGCTGTTTTATTGCACTTATATATTTTTGTACTTCCGAATTTCCAATACCAGTAAAGCGCCGTAGTTGGCGATGAACGAGCGAGCGCGAATGAAATGCACGGTCCCGGGAACGATTTCAAAGTTGGGGGGCAAAACCAATTTTGTCTTGCAAGTTGCAACCCCATTTTTCTTGGGCGGATTCTGACTTTTGCTTTAACTGGAGCCCTACGGGAATTTTCATAATGAATGCTTATGTTAAAACACTTAAAAATGAAAATAAATATGTTTGCTACTATATAATTATACATCACAATGGTCGTAAAATAATAAGGTTTGCATTCATAATAATTTCGGACAGGTACATTTTATCAGCTTTCAAGGCTGGTGCCGTTTTGTGGAAACATATTTCGTCTATTCTCTGGCGATATGCCGCACCGCACACCTGATATCTTGGCCTATATAAAAGGAGCCATTGGCCAATGTGAGGAGCCATGAAAAGGAAATCCAAGGAACTTTAAAGGGAGTGTGCCTACTCACATTGGTCATGTGGAGTTGTTGACACTAGTCTGTAGAACATATTTTTGAATTTAGCATGTACTTCATTTCCCCAGAATCACTTTAGTTGCTGGAGATATTCCAAAGTCGCCAAATCACCATACTGCAGGTTATGATTAATATCAATAGTCGCCAGAAGGCTTTCGCACTAGAAGCATTGTCTTAAATTACAACGCTTAGCATATTGGTTTAGCTCTGGTTCAGTGCGCCCATTATAGCAACATCTCGCTACTCTGTTTTATAAGTGACGATCGTCTTTGACGTTTTGAAACAAAACAAATGCAACCCCACCAGAATAAAGTAAAAAATTCAAACTAAAGGGGCCTCCAGACGTGAATTTTTTATCTAACCAATAATTCAAAGCAATAGCTTCTTACCGTAAATACAAATATATTTGACATTTCAAAAGAGTAGGCACATCCCTTTAACTAGAAACACATAAATGTTTTAAATCACTCCCTTTAAAGCCTAAAGCAGCGAAATCTGTTAAAGTGGATTAGCCACCTTGGAGGAATTTCTAAAAAGTAGCTTAAATGAATGCTATGGGGAATAATGATTCTGTATCTCTGCTCAACTTCCCTAAAGCAATGTTACTCAAAGCATTTTCCATTTTTTTCCGACTCCAAAAACATTGGTCGCGATGTAGCACAGCACTATAATTATATTTCAAGATGGCCCGCTTCCTATCCGCTTGGACTGTTTTGCTAATCGAATTGGCGCGCTGTTTCAAAACAAGGCCATGGAGTACCTTAGCCATGGATACATTGGATACTTTCGTGAAGGCCTCATAACCAGGTTTAAGGACACGAGCCCACTTGACCCTGAACTCGCCGGCCGCCGCGATGACGTCACCGGAGGCAACTGCTCCTCGCAGGCGCCTCCGTGACGTCATCGGCCGGCACGGGGGTGAAAAAGGTCAAGCTGACCCCCCCCAAAGTCTGGGGAGAGGCGCACGTATCAAAGACCCGCTATTCTGGCCCATACCTTCTAAAACCCTACTTATTATAACCTAAAAGGGCCCCTTGCTGAAGTCTGCCCCTCCGCACGGCGCAGTCTGTTTTACCATGGTGGAGAGGCCCATTTGCATGTTCATGGCTCTTTCTGACCCATCCAGGGGCCTTTCAGTTCTGCGTCAGGCCCTCTGACCTGCCACAGGGACCCTTTGCAACTTCTTCAGGGGCCTTCTGTAGCTGGCATAGGGCCCTTCCAAGTCTGTTCAGGGCCCTTCAACCTGGTAATGAACTGCAATGGCTTGCTTTTTCGCTCTACCGAATAAGCTCAGGGCCCTTTCCAACTCACTCAGGGGCCCCTCCGACCTTCCCATGGGGTCCCTCCGACCTGCTCAAGGGCCCCTTACGACCTGCCCTGGGTCCCCTCGCATTGCTGACTAGGGGCACATTCAACGGGTTCATGGACCCTCTGACCCGTCTCAGGGTCCCTTTCTTACTGCCAAAGGGTGCCCTCCGATCTGATCCACAGGGGACTCCTCTCCGACCTGTCCAAAGGGCCTCTACGACCTGGCCCAGGACGCTACTGTGCTGGCTTAAGAGTTTATTCGGACGCTGTTCATGGGCCCCTCTGACCCGCTCAGGGCTCTTTTGGCTGTTCTAGGGGTTCCTCTATGACATGCACAGGGCTCTTGCGAACGTTCAAGGGCCCCAAATTAGTCTTTCAGAGAGGGCCCTAATGACCCTAAGGAACCTCTGAAGTGCTGACACCCTGGTGACCCTAAGGAACCTTAAAAAGCACGTTTCGCATGGTTTTCGGGCCCATATGATACCGCGCAAAAGCGCGGTCTCGTCCGGACCTTTTCGGCGCGCTTGCGAAGCGAATAGGGCCCCGCCGGCCTTCAGGTGGGGGGGGGGCGGCTTGCCTCCCGCCCCTTGGCTAAGTTTCCTGTGAGCCGCGTGGCGGTACTCACGGCATGCCGTGCATGTGCAGTGTCGTTAAGCGCCGGCAGCGGCGGCCACGCCAGCCTTCCCTAGGTGAACGAATCACGAGTCGTGTTTGGCTCAGATTCAGGGCCGCTCTCATAGCCCGCTGACCACAGTCGTAATCCCCTGCCTTCCGATAATATAGCTCGCATACGTAGGGAGTGGACGTTTTGCCCTTCATTGTGTTCTCTCGTATCGCTCCACAGATCCTCCGGATAGCAAATACAACTTTCAGAACCTTAAGTTAGTCGCAAGAACACAACAGGCTGCATCTAAATTGAATTAATGATTTGTCCATTTTGTTACTTGGGTTTTCAAGTTGAGGCATATTTTAAGCTCTTGTGCGCTCGAGTCTCGACAAGACAACCGAAGCCCAGTGCCCCCGAATATATTTTTAGCTGGAAGAGCGATTGTGCTAACCAGAGTAATTGCATGCCATTAGTGCTATTATGACCCTTTTGCCAGTGACAATGATGCTCTGTTCATTTTGCCTTGGTGGCAAAACTGGCCGAGGTTTATTATTTCAGAATATGTTTTTTTTTTTTTTACCAATAAAATTATTGAACTTTGCCTATTTTGCAGTGATTATTTAAGAATAGAAGTAATAATGTGTTAACAATGATTTGAAAATGTAAAAATCTTGTGATTTACAAAGAGAAGATTCTTAAACATAAAATATGGAAACAAACTTTGAATATGTGACGACCACGAAGAATATTGTACTGTTCGTGATAAATGGAAAATATGTCCTTCTGTGTTTTTGTTTTTTTTAAGGAAAAGAACAGCGGGTTACCATAGAACATACTCATGGTGTAAACACCGATATCCAACAATGGTTGTTCTGCACATTGATATACCTGATCATTGGGCACCTTCCAAACTTCCTAAATTATTGTTGCGCCCACCATAACTTCTGCACATATTAGATGCCTTATGTGCCAATCACACTTGTATTCATACCCATTATGTTTTGTCGTGCGAGAAAGAACATATTGTACTTAATAGCTCCAAAATAAGCGTCCCGGCTGGGTTGGCCGGCTTTTAACTGGCCACAGCAGTTCAAGGGAATATACAGCTTTGGGAAAAGTATGTGAAAATGATGGAGATGAGTGCACTCAATCTGGACATCTCATCTACATCACCACTACTTTTCCCAAAGCTGTATATTCCTGCCGGCCAACCCAGCAAGGACGGCTTATTTTAGAAACCAATGAATTAGTACATCTATTAGTTCGCTTTTCACCCCAATCACTTGACCAATCGCAATCCAGAGAGCACAGAAAATACATGCATGAGGAGTATATATTAAATTAATTGTCATCAATTTCACAACATAAATTATACCAACTAGCAAAACACGTTTAGACTGAACAGGGTCCTGTCACAAATTATAATAAAATTACTTCTAACACAGAAGTAATTCCTGAAAAAGTCTGTCCATCTTTGATGCATTTTCTGACTTCGCTTAACTGGGTAAGAGCCTGTAGGACGATTTAATCATTACACAATACACACAACAGAGTATGTCCAATCCTGGAAGAAGGCCTTGCGGCACAACACCAACACAGCTCAAGCAGAAGAGTTTCTGTTCTAAATGTCTCTATGCAGTTGCAGTCTGCAGAAAACCACCAGCACACTCCAAACGAACATGCCGCCGGTGTAGTCGACCATCCAGCTGGTGTATTACATTGATTCAACACTATAGTGTTTGAATCATGTCCCTGAAAGACAAGAAACTGTTAAGCATTTGTCCAAACAAAAATTTTGCCTGTGGTTTGGGGCATAATCATTGGGGCATAATGTGTTGATGCACCGTTTGATGTGTGGATCACTGATTAGTCGTGAAGTCGTTTTCCATACCCATTTTTGGAACGAGCAACACATTTTCAGAAGATGCGTACCCATGGATCAACTGCTTTAGTCGTGAAGGCCATTTTCCAAATACAATTTTGAACAAGCGTACACATTTTCAGAATAAGCGTTCCCATTTTGGGCTATGGAAGTTCCAGGAAAGTTTTGTTTATTGGAGTTAAAGACGCGCTCAACACAAGTTTAAAAAATATAATATTCCAAAAATTGTCAAACAAATGTTGCCATGTACACAACTGACATAAGCCAGGAATTTGCCTCAAGAGAGGCCCCCTTCCGAGCATTTGAGAGGGGTCGTTGCTGTGCATTTTGACAAGGGCACTGGCCCCTCCATGCTGGCTAGGGACCAATTCAGTATGATGAGGTCAGGCACCCTTTCAGTCTTGTTAAGGGCCCTTTCAAGGTATTTATTTTTAATTTACCAAATTCCCTTTGAATTTCATAATTACCTAAGTATTACTAGGAGCAGTGAATACCTAAGAAATTGGTTACTGTTTCTGAATGTTTGTGTGATTTCATTAACAATTATTTATTACATAAGAATGGTGTTGTAATCATTTGCTTTATACGTTCCAATATTTATTCAATTTCCTCAATTTGACTTGAAGGACTGATCTATTGATTTTTATTTTATTTATTACAAACTCCTTTGAATTTATTTAACATGCCCAAGCATTACTCATATGAGCAAGTGATTACCTGAAAACGTTAGTTTTACAAAATCCCATAAAATGGTGCCATTACCCATTGCTTCACAATTGCATACATAGAATATTCGATACATTATAACTAGAAATACATGATTAAAACACCAAGAAATAATTGCAGATATAAAATATACATACCTGCGGATGGAAACGTTGAACGATGTCAGACAAAAAATTCGTTCCATCTGAGCTGAGTGATAATCTATCTCGTAAGGCAATGTAAACAATAGCTCCACAAGCACCGCCCACATATCGCCTCCCTGCCCAAAGCCAATGCCAAGAACCGTCCGAATTCGCCGCGACGTGACGTTGAAAAGTCTGTCTTGTGTTGAAGGTAATGTCACTTAACTTTTACGTCAAAGTCGAGCCTTCACATAATTCTTGCTTTTCTTGCTGTTTTATTAGCTTTATTTTATCTTAAAGAGGCTAAGATTGTTGATAATATAATTAACTACATTACCGCTTTCTATTTTTTAGTTGACTGAAGGAATGATGAATGTTGAGTTTGCAAATTCCAGAAAGGAAAATTTTTAGGCCCGCCAAAAAGTGATTCAAAATAGTTGCGTAGGCGATTCCAATTGTACGAATGATTGCGCAATCATTTGGAGGTGCTAAAGTCTTTTTGATCTAACGGGGACAGTTTCGGAAACCCAGACTTTGCAGGTGAAATTCGGACACGCTTAAAAAATCTACCGATACCACACCAAAAACCCTATATCGCCCCGCAAGGTGGACAATCCCTTTACCGCCTATGGTAATCCGATACATTTTGGGATTTGGGCACTAAAACCTCATATTTGTCGTTCTGAATCCGTCCTTGAACAACGACGGATCAAGCAGACAAAGTTGTTAAGGCAGCAAATTTCCCACCACCTTTGTTTTTGGCCCACCAACGTTGTATTTGACACCGGGGACGTAGCCAAAGGGGACCACGGGGGCCATGCCCCCCCCCCCGAGCAAAATAAATTCACACTAGATTGAATGGGATCCTCTGACAATCCGACCCCACCCCTCACCAATTCCGTTCAGCAGCAATATGGTTGAGGATCTTTTTTTTTCTGACGTGCACCCCCCTAAGAAAAATATCGGCTTCGTGCCTGTTTGATACAAAACTTCCTCTATTTGAAGGCATTTTAACGTTAAGAAAAGATTATCAAGCTAGAAACCTAACACGTTGAAAAAATGTTATTATCCAGCTCTGAATCTCACAACTTGCCCAACTAACTTCTGTGGAAACGTTTCGGCCATGACCGCTACCAAACCAAATTAGAGTTTTCACATGGGCGCAGCCACAAGATTTTGAATGGGGGACCAGCCAGGTGTTGAAATGGGGGACCAGCCCCTTACTCCCATATAGGGCTGATGTTAAAGGGAATTGTTCACCATTAACATGGGTTTTTGTAATGAGATAGCAGATTGTAGAGCAGATAAAAAACGGGTTGTGGTGAAATATTTATCTTGCTGCGTGAAGTAGGTACCTACTTTCGACGCAGGATTAGAAGGCCCAATTTAAAAGACAAAGTTTCATTTCCCGAAACCTCGGCGATAGTACGACATATCTGTTTTTAAGCTCAAAATTATTAAGTTGATGTTTACATTTCATGACAAATACAATTATTAAATTTCAGGACAAGTTTCAAGGAAACCTATTTCCTTTAAAGTAATGCTAATCTGGGGGGGGGGGTCAGTAAGACGATCCTGAGGAGTTCGCCACCGCCCCTTCCCCGGTGGCGACGCCCCTGGCTTTTTGCATCAGGTTTCTTATACAGAACCTCACTGACAAAGGGGGAAAACAGGTAAACATGAGAAGAAAAGTGATATCTGCAGATTTAAAAAAATCACACTTTCGAAGTCTTATATCAGTTTTCTTATGAAACGTTAAAATCAACAACGCTTAAGTTGGGGGGGGGCGCCGCCCCCGCGGTCCCAAAGTTGGGGGGCAAGCGCCCCCGCTCCCCTTGTTCCCGGGCCTATGATGAAATGTATGATGAATTTAAACTAAATCGGGCAAGTAGTTTCTGAAATACAAAAAAGTGGGCACGTGTGCACGTGCAGAGCAACCCCACCCCTGACTTGTGGAAAGGCGGCGGTTGAATATGCTATAACATTTTTCCACTCACCAAATTCGAACAATCGGTTCAGCCGTTCCTGAGATATATAATAGGGGTGTGCACGTACGCACGTGCAGAGACACCCTACCCTTGACTTGTGGAAAAGCGGCGGCTGAGGGGTCCCTAACCACACCAAATTCGAACACAATCAGCCCAGCCGTTGATGAGTTTTTGCGACAAAACACCCCTCACGCGCCACGCGCAGTGGCAGTCACCCACTGCATGAGTCGGCACTGGTATAAAACGGGATTGATTGGATTGGGCTGCTAAGCAAACAAGTCCGTTCGTCAATCGGACGAGCGGTTGCAGGGATATGAGCTTCTCAAAAGCGTTGCCACGGGTCGGGTTGGGTTGGGCCGTTCATAATCAGATTTTTCCCATATACCACGTAAAGACGAGCGAGTGACTTGTTGATCGAAAACTTTACTGATCGTTGTACAAGAAATAAATGTATACAAGCTTCTTGCTTTATTTTGCATGATAAGACATCATAACCAAAAGAGTCGCTGGTATTCGTGCCGTATTTCTTCATAACACTTGCTCATTCGTAATTGTTTGGCTTCATAAAACAGTCGCTCGCATTAAGCTTGCTCTCATATTTATTCCAACTTGTTTTTTAGCAAACATTGCACTCGCGCATGATAGCATCAGTATCTATCTTACAACATGTATTACTAGTAAAGGATGTAATGCAGCTTAGCAAAAGTATTTGGCAATTTCAGAGTGAAGTATTATTAATAAGGTTAATCATTTTAATGTAAGCACTAGTAAGCGAGCAATGACATATAACGACTTCTGAAATGAATAACTTGCAGTGATTCTCAGTTGCGATCCCTCAACTGATCGACAGCCCTCGAATGTCGGAGCAGGCAATCCATATTGTTGTTGGAGCAGGCTGACAGAAGTGACAAACGACCTCATTAATTTCACTGACAGGACGAAATCACAAACTCTTGTCTTCATCGGTGCGCTCCCAAAACACGAACCCGTTTATAAGTGCCATCCAAGGCAAACACTCTAACCCAGTACACTGGCTGATCTTTTGAACTAAACACGCCCTGGTTGCACATGGACATCTTCAAGTGACGCCACAGACGATCTCACATAGTCTTTTTTTAAGATATCACTTGATCGGCAATAACTTCTTCAAGCATGGGATTCGGAGCGATGCAATGCATTGCATCGCTCCGCTCCGCTCCGGGAAGGATGACAGTATCACACCATTTGCAATGGTGCGATACTGTCATCTTTCTTTCTGCAGGGTTTCTAACTATTATAGCAGTTGGGGGCAATGGGCATAGGCCTCCAACTCGGCTGGATAAGACTGAATGGTTGCTTCAGGAAATGTTACACAGTCAAACTGACACGATATATTGGTTTAGCCAGTGACAATGTCCTCCTTATCGGTTATTTAGGAGGCGCCAGAGCATGAGGAGCTGACACATGCTCAGTTAATACGTCAACTGTAACAGGCATTGTGTGGTGGACGACTTTTGCAAGCTTTTATCATGTGTGACGTCAAATTGAAGAATGATTCAGCTTGAGGTGCGGATTATAGTTGTAACCAATTGTTTTCATGTTTTGCCAAATGTAACGATAATGCCCTAACGGCGGAGAAAACGGGCGATGCCACGAACACTCAGACGAACGGGACTCCCGCGTGTGAGCCCCGCCGGCATTCCCAGGAGCATGAATCACGTTATTGCAAGGCTCATTCGGCCCGTCTAACCCGGTAGTTTGTGGCGCGTAAATAAGCAAGACACCGGCAATTTGATGCGGACGGTAATGTCATTAGCCGTCTGTGCCAGAGCGAGCCGCTCTCAAGGCCATCAATGGCACCATTTCGGTCCACGGCGGCGGCAAAAACGCGCCAACTCGAGTGGCTTGCTCGGATTTCAATTACACAAACTACCGCCCCGCCAGCTGGCGCGGCAACGCCATGCATATTCACGATTGTGTTGTCACATTTCGTGCGCGGCTGAGTCAGTACCGTGCCCGTAAGGTCGTGTTTGCCGGCATCTGGCAGCGGCATTTGGCCCCTGGTGGGCGTCAGGCGGTGCCGTTGCTCGGCGGCACTGGACGGACGCCGGCCGCCAGTAGTCGGCGGAGAGTGGCAGGGGTAGGACGTGTGACGCTCCCGAGCGCGTGTTTGTCGGACTGCTGAGAGACCGGGGAGACGGACCTCTGCGTGTCGGACACTGAGCTGATCACGATCAGCCGTGGAACACGAGCTGGAAACAGTGCACCAAAGCCGGGATCGGAGGATGAGAGACGCCGGAGGTCAGTGAGACGGGCACAGGTCAGTCAGTGAGACGGGCACAGGTCAGTCAGTGAGACGGGCACAGGTCAGTCAGTGAGAGGGCACAGGTCAGTCAGTGATTAGCGGGCACAGTCATTCAGTGATCTGGCACAGGTCAGTTCAGTGAGACGGGCCACAGGTCAGTCAGTGAGACGGGCACAGGTCAGTCAGTGAGACGGGCACAGGTTCAGTCAGTGAGACGGGCACAGGTCAGTCCAGTGAGACAGGCACAGTCAGTCAGTGAGACAGCACAAGGTCAGTCAGTGAGACGGGCACAGGTCAGTTCTCAGTGAGACGGGCACAGGTCAGTCAAGTGAGACGGGCACAGGTCAGTTCACGTGAGAACGGCACAGGTCAGTCAGTGAGACGGGCACAGGTCATCAGTGAGACGGGCACAGGTCAGTGCAGTGAGACGGGCACAGGTCATTCAGTGAGACGGGTCACAGGTCAACGTCAGTGAGACGGGCAGGTCAGTCAGTGAGACGGGTCAACAGGTCCAGTCAGTGAGACGGGCACAGGTCAGTCAGTGAGACGGGCACAGGTCATCAGTGAGAACGGCACAGGTCAGCAGTGAGACGGGCACAAGGGTCAGGTCAGTCAGTGAGACGGGCACAGGTCAGTCAGTGAGACGGGCACAGGTCAGTCAGTGAGACAGGCACAGGTCAGTCAGTGAGACGGGCACAGGTCAGTCAGTGAGACGGGCACAGGTCAGTCAGTCATCCGAACTCCTCGATAGAGAGATGCCAGCTGCTGGCAGTGTCGCCGACAGAAGTTGTGCTGTGAGTCTGAGTCGGGTGTAACGCTACGCTTTCACGATAGGCAGGCTTGTTGTCTCTGTTGGTGGCTCCATTAGTGTTGTGGACAACTGGACAGTGATGATGGGTCGATAATATACCTACTATAATGCAACAAGATACAATGGTGCGGCCCAGATATCTGCATTCCCTTTCCCCAAGTATTGGTGTAATAGCATTTCGGTAGCCATCTTAACTCCGAACTGAAACGTTACATGAGTCGAGTAACCAAACAACCACCTCTAGTCTATCCATCGCATTATCCCCAGACCCCAGGTTCCCCTTCATCTGTAGACGTCACATCAGCCTAGGGCCGGCCCCTTCCGTCTCTTTACATCTCAGCCGTGCAGCCATTCCATCTCTAACACTACATCAGACGGATAGCCCCTCCATCTTCAGACGTCACCGTTACTTCTCCTCCATCACATCAGTCGGTTAACCATTACATCTCGACGTCACTCGTCAGTCGGGTAGCCATCACGACATCAGACCCAGTGCATCAGTCCGGCGGCGGCCGCAGCCAGGCCGGCTTTACAGCAGGCTCGCTTCCAGCGGCCCGGACACGTGACACTATGCAGACATGGAACACGTCCAAATCAACAGCGCCGCGCCGCGCCGGCTAAATTAAAGTGGCGACGCCGATGCAGTGCGGGAAGTGGTCTGAAGTTGGTTGGTAGCGACGAACCCACTGCACTGTGTATAGGCACACTGCGGACTCAGTGCAGTTTCGACTACACTGCCGTGGAATGGGACTGGGCTCGTTTCGCCACTTTATCTAAATGTTCCATAATGGTTACTGCGGAAATGACGCGAAAGACATGAAACGTGAGGGTCCGTCTATGTGAAATATGCTTTTGACGACACCATGATTTCGTGTTACGTATAGGTAAATAGTAGTCGAAGCGTACTAAGGCCTAAGGAAAGTGTGTCTACTCTTTTGGAATGTCAAATATATTTTTATTATGGTAAGAAGCTAATGGTTTGAATATTGGAAACGATAAAATTCACGTCTGGAGCCCCTTTAGTTGAATTTCTACTTATATTCTGCTTTACATATTGTTTTGTTTCGATATCCATAAACGCTCGCCACTTTAAACAGAGTAAAGAAGATGTTATCTAGAATGGCGCACGGGCACCTAAGACATAACAATTCCCATACGAGCAATGTATAATGGATTCCGAGGCTCTGTTTGGCAGCTGCTATCAGACTACGCGATCTTTTTTCTATAGGCCAGCGCTAACGATAAATGCTAGCAGTGCAAACGTTAGGGCAATGCTTCCAGTAGCGAAAGCCTGTCTGAAGCCTACCGGTAATTGCGTAATTTCATACTGATCTTGGAGCCTTAGGAATATCTCAGCAACTAGAGAGAATCTGGAGAAATGAAGTGATGGCTAAATAATAATAAAAATGTTCTATAGACCAACAACTCCACATGACCGATGTGAGTAGGCATTAGGCACATTCCCTTTTAGGTCACGTGATGACCTCACCTTCAAAAAGTGTTTGGTGGTATGCGGACACTGGACACAGTTTTAAAACGATCGGTTTCAAACTTGCAGGATGTCATAAGATCATAGATATATACAATTTGATTGTCTCGGATTTCTTATATCGGTGACCTAAGGTCGGGTCAATTTTTGTGACCACCAACACTTGTTTTGTTAACAACTCTTGATAGAATATAGATAGAGACGTGGACACGGTACCTATGCGTCTGTCTCGTCAAGACACGTCTCACAATACGCAACATGACCTACTCGGGTCACCGCTTGACCTTGATCTGAGGTCAAATTTCTCAGGTAACCTCACCTGTAAAAATGAATATGATTCGAAGCGCCTGGACGATAAAAAACATGATGGCGTCAAAAAACTGCTTTATCTTTTTAGTTAAAAAGGTATTCGTAAACACCGTTTAGCAAAACAAATATCCTTTTTGACCTGCAATGACTTCTGGAGCCTAAAATATTCACCTCAGCTCAAATTTGAAAACACCCATGTCGATCAAAAATTTCAAGAGCTTTTGATCGCCTTTTGTTTGCCCCTAGTTATCATAGTTTCCGAGATAATTGGGGGTGTTTTGAGCAAAGTCCTAACTCTGGCATATTTGATGACCTCTGGTGACCTTGATTATGACCTGGCCTAAGACAAGACTGATGTACTTTCGATAGAGCTTGTCTGGAGCTATCTAACTTAGTTTTCCGCTTGTCGTTACGTTGCGTGNGTGAAATGTAATTCCCATATTTCATTTGCAATGGGAGTGAAAATCGACCAGTAATTCATATCATACAAAAATCGTGTGAAATTGGCTTAATAAAAATGGGAATTAACAATTGTTATGCGGTGCCAGATCACAGAGAAAAAAATAATGAGAATGATGTATATTTCTAGAATTCACATGCCAAACTTTGTATTAGCTACCTATAGTTCGTTCCGTTTCTACACCAGCCAATACCTTCAATAAACGTGACAAAAGCTCACAGTGATCGCCATAACCACATCACAACTCTAACATCAACAGCAAAACCTGCTCTGACCCCGACTGACCTTTAACCTGACCTCGATGACGAGTCTAAACCTGACTGATGAGTCCTGACTCTGACTGACTGAGTTAACCTGTAGTCTGACTGAGTCCTGACGTGAGTCCTGACTGAGTCCTTCCTGAGTCCCCTGATCGACTGACCTGTAGACCTGACTTGACTGACTGAGTCTGACCTGAGTCCTGACTCCGACTGACCTGAGTCCTAACCTGATTCCTGACCCCGACTGACCTGACACTCGTAGACGCCGCTGTCGGCCGCCGTGACGGCCTGGACTGAGAGTGCCCAGTCCTCGACCGGCCCGGAGCGGTGCTGCACGCTGAATCGCGTGTCAGCGGTGAACACCGTGGAGCGCGACGTCAGCACGTGGAAGTCCCGCCGCCGGATCCAGGACGCCTGCAGAGCGGAGGTAGAGGGTCAGATGGCGGAGCCAGGTCACAGAGGGTCAGATGGCGGAGCCAGGTCACACAGAGGGTCAGATGGCGGAGCCAGGTCACAGAGGGTCAGATGGTGGGTCTACAGCACCGGCAGCACGTACCTAACACGAGTTGCAGTAGGAATTTGTAGGATTCAGGATAGGAGCCAAGACAATTGCTTTATATTGTACGGACATGTACCCCCGTATGCGTAAAAACACGCACATATCTATTTGCGAGCAACGCTGACATCGATATCGATTCACCTAGTAATTTTTCCCTCTAATATGACAAAACTTTTCTTGAAATGCGTCAAGCTGATTCGTTCTGATACACAGGAAACAAAACGAAGTGATAAAATAACATGTTAAATGTTTCGAAAGTAACGCCAGATATATGCGTGAAACATGCCGTTCCAAACTACTTAGACCGGGAAATGAGAAGCAATGTTGGCTGAAGGCCGCTGCTGTGTGGTTTTACGGATCCGCAGTGGCGAGGCTGGGCAAGGACAACACGCTCGTCTTGTCAGCTAAATTCGGTGCTCAGTGCGCGACCGACATCCTCATTGGGCGTCTCTGGTGAATTGCCACTGAGGCTCGGGGGGGGGGAGGGAGAGGAGCGGATAAACGCAGGCCACAGCCACAGGGCTCTGCAGACTTACGTGGTCGGCCGCCTGGCCTCCCCGAGACTGCCGGCTTCTTTACGAGACTCTGTCTGGCGTGGAGCCAAAACCGCCAGCTGCTCACCGACTCGCCACTGCAGCTAACGTAGCGCCTCGATAAATATCCAGCCTCAAAGGCGCCGCTGCGCCCGTCCTGCCCCAGCAGTTCCCTGCTTCTTCGACAGCACTTCTTTGTTTTATATTATCGTCTTTGTCTCAATGTCACATAGTACAGTATTATAAATAGTGTGTACTTCCACTGTGGGAACATTTTCGGCCTTCGCTTCCAGAGAATGGAAAACAATCCATCACGGTTTTCAGCGTCAGTATTGAACTTCCATTATGATTCAGACGCCCGATCAACCCTGAAAGAGAAATTGTGCAGGCTTTGCTTTGGAGTCCGAAAACCATTTAACCTGGTACAAGCTAAAAGCTTGGCAACGTATTTCCTCGGCTTAAAGGGAAATCATGACCTATTGATTTTGTAGCAATCATTTATTAGGATACCGTTATGATATAACTTTGATGTGATCTATATTTAATAATGAAATACAATTCTTCTCTAATTCAAAGTTGGAAGTTTGGAAAAGCAAAACACGTACATATACTTCTTTCTGAGTCCACCACTATTGGAAATATGACATACCTGGCGCTTTTGAACCAGTCTGCATTCAACGTTCATCAAAACACAACAAAACATACTGCGCCACTGATCTCCGCTGCTTTCCAAAAATTATTAGAGAGTACTTCAAGGCTCTTGTAAATGTCTGATCCACGGATCTGCACCGGCCCATCCCTCATCCCTCATTTGAATTGTTAAATGACCCCCTCCTCTCCACTGGTCGTGGTAACTGAACCACTTTTTCTTTCTCGCACGCTAACCAGGTGGTGGTGCCTAGAATTAAGCATAAAGCTTTTGCACCATCACCTGGACAATGTCCTCACCATCGTTGTTATGTAAACAAATATTGCTGCTGTTAAAAAACGTTGAATGCCTCTCGTTAAATTACCTCTCAACAAGTTGCATACACTGTAAACGTCGCCATCCGGGGCCGAGTTAATCCGACCAATTTATCACGGTCTTCTGAAACGTTTATTGATTGATTATGGGAAAACTATTCAGATAAATGTTTCATGTGTGCATTGTAATGTATAAAATACTTGTGTGTGGAAAATACATGAGAAGAACATACAACTTATTACACAAAATCGAGAACACTTAATAGATCGTCGCCGTCCGGGGCCTAGATAAACTGTCGATTTAAATGCACTTTTTCGAATGTTCTTGTTTATTATTCATGGAAGTTTCCTGCATATTTGCAAAAGATAGAGTGCCAGAAGTATAGGTACTACATACCTTCATGTTCAATATCGATCCGTAGGCAGTCTATTTTTAGCTCGGACAGTGGATTCGTTACCAGTACACTTACTTGTGAGTACCGACCGTTATATGCGTGGACTGCTTATCAACTTTAACTTGAAATATATTTGGTATGAATGTTTATATGCAAAATGTGATCTATTTATAAAATATTTTGGTATCGTCTGACGATTTCATGTCATATCTCTATTTTTGTGGAAAAATATAACTAATTTCCTTGAAGTAGTTAAAATACGTCAGAATGCCAGCACAGCTAATCATTTAATATTCATTTAAACTGAAGTAATCATTGACGTGCAGTGCACAGTGCAGACCGTGTGATCTGTCTACTTTCTCGACACAACCAATCAAATGAAACTATTGACCTCACTCCTGATACCGCGGACAAGGGCTATAGTAATTGCATTAAATTCCACTGCGTGCAGCACCGACAGACGCACCGGTTGTGTAGTGGAAGTAGACAGAATATATGGTCTGCACTGTGCATACCCAATAGAGGCTATTTTTTTAACCCGCGCCCTGGTGGGCCTCCGAGACAGCTTTGTTGCCATGGTGGCAGGGGAGGTCAAAATGCCCCCCTATAACTCGAAAACTAAAAGAGATGGAAAGACGTGGTAAAAACGCTCGAAAGCTCTCGTCATGGAAATTCGAAGTTACAAGATAATTTGTAGCTCAGGTCAATATTGAGGTCGCCAGAGGTCATCAAGGTCAAATTTCACACTTATTGGACTTCGCTTCGAACAACCCTCATATATCTCACAACCGCTGCCTTAAACTATGACAGCTAGGAACAAACGGAAAAGCGATATAATGCTCATCAAAAGCAATCGCACTAAATATCCTCAAAATTGAGCTCAGATAATTAGTTTAGGCTTCAGAGGTCATCAAAGGTCAAAAATGTAATTTATGATAAAACTTGTTTTCCTGAATAGGTTTTGATCTAAAAACGATAGAGAAATTAATTTAACACCATCGCGTTTGTCTCGTCGAGGCCCTTTCAGAAAAATACATGATAACTTAGTAAAGCCAACTTCAAAATTTTACCTCAGATCAAGGTCATTTGGTGACCCAGGTAAGTCATGTTGCATATGGGGCGACGCAGCCAGACGAGACGAACATAGTGGTGTCGTCTGCTTGTCTCTATCTTTATTCTATCAATAGTTATTAGCAAATAATTGCTGATGGCCTCAGATGATCTCAGATGACCTTGTAGAGATCACGGAGCAACAATGCACCTTGACATCCAGGATGAGATAAAATATCATGGTTCTGAAAGAATCAGCCTGATCCAATGCATATTCTCTGAATAGGAAGCATTTGTTTATTTCCCCGTCAACTTATAATGATTAATGTGAGGTCAGGAAATTGACCTGACCTTAGGTCACCGATGCCAAAAATCCGAAATCATCAAATTGTAGGCACTCATGATCTTATAAAATCATGTAAGTTTCAAATCTTTCGAACAAAAACGGTGGCTTTGGCACGATCACAAACATTTTGGAAGGCAAAGTCACTTGACGTGACCTGGGGACCTGACCTGAGATGACCTGATGTCAATTTATTTGAAAAAGTGTGGCCAATTGATGTTCAAACAACTGTACAAAATTTGACGGCGCTGCGCGCTGCCGTTTTCCCGCTATTCTGGAAAAACCTCAGGATGGGCAAAATGACCCCCACTAGGGTGAGGGTTAATAGCCGTTTTCACGATGGAATATTTTGCGCGAAATGTTTTAAAACATCTTGAGATGTTTTGAAATGTTTTAGTATGAAATTCTTAGTATACGATATATTCCAAGAAAAATAAGTTCCTGATTTAGGCGATATTATCATTATTCAAGAGTCATGGAAACATGAAATGAGCTCATTACAATATTACGATACAAAATTGTCCGTTTCTAAAGAACATATGCGTCTAGAGTCCATTCGTTCAATTTAGCATGCCGCCACATTAGTTACTCAATCTGTCAGCGTCTTGGATCACAGGTCTGCCTTCGCATGACGCATTAATGCACTAGAAACGATTCGCTGGAGGCGAGTCCATTACGAGTCAAGGGGAATTCGGTTTGTTGAGCGACCAATAGCGTGCCCGAGACCGAGATGTTCTGAAAAGTATCAGTAGGTGAAGATCTGGCATCACAGCTAACCTATACATAATTATGCTTGCTATGAATCCACCAAAAACCGCGATTGTTTGTTGCATACGATAGTGTTACCAGAAGTTTAACAAAATTTAGAGCCATGTTCAAAAGACATAAAATCCCTTGCAAAGTTGTATAGTTTAAAGAGGGAAAAAGAAGAAAAATAGGTATGAGGGTGGGCTAAACTGTTCAATACTAGAAGAATTTCAAACTATCTTAAGTTGTTTAAAAGCATTTCGCGGCAAAATAATCTCGTAAAATACGGGCTATATTACTGTTGATAGTGTAAGAGGAGCTTGTGGGAGAGGGGCAGACAACCTGTAAACCATTTGACAACGTGTCATCTTTCTTGAATTCTGTTCAGCGAACCCCTTTTGCCTTAAGGTAGATTAATGCACATTAACAGTTTGGTCTAGTTGTCTTGGTTGTCTGTAACTTTAAACTCCTACGATTATTCAGGTGTCAATTTGTTGCAAGCCTACGGCGAAGTTGTAAAGGCCGTGGCCGGAAGACAATTGATTGTGGATCCGATGGCCAGCGAGGCACCTGTAGGCATAAATTGACGTTTGCCTGTGTGAATGGTTATAGGTGAAAGGTGGGTGGGCGTTGGAGATAGCGAAGGTGGCGCGGGCAGGATGTGTTAGTGCTGGGTCTTCGCAGTCCTTGTAGTTCACGAAGACCGCAGCGTGGGCGAGAAGAGGAGCCGAGTGCTATGGGTCACGCGACCCACACGCGCTGGTGCAGCGCTGCGACAGAGGCGAGGAGCGAGTGGAACGGCTCCGGCAGGACCGGCGCAGCCGCTGGTTTCGGAGGAGAGGAGGCGAGGGAAAGGCTCACGCGAGAACCGCAGCTGCTGGCCGCTGATGAGGAGAGAGAAGGAAGTGGGCTACGCAGACCCGCAGGCGGGTTGCGGCCGGAGGGAGGGGCTGTCACTCCAGACCGGAGGCCGCTGCGCCGGAGGAGAGGAGCCGAGTGGAAGGCTCACGCAGACCCGCAGCTGCTGCGCTAGAGGAGAGGAGTGGAGTGATGGGCTCACGCAGACCCGCAGCCGCTGCGCCGGAGGAGGGCTCACCCAGACCCGCAGCCGCTGCGCCAGAGGAGAGGAGCCGAGTGGTGGGCTCACGCAGACCCGCAGCCTGCTGCGCCTAGAGGAGAGGAGCCGAGTGATGGGCTCACGCAGACCCGCAGCCGCTGCGCCAGAGGAGAGTGGAGTGATGGGCTCACAGCAACCCGCAGCTGCTGCGCCAAGAGGAGAGGAGACGAGTGTGTCACGCAGACCCAAGCTGAGTTACGACATGGCTGGCACTTTTCCTGGCCTAGCGCCCCCCACAAGCCATGGCATTCACAGCACAGCCCAGAAACAGCCATCAAATGTCAATGCTGGCGTTGGTCCGCCGTGAGAATTTGTATAAACTCATATGGGTGTTTTCAATTTCCAGTCGTACTGTTATGGCAACATGCAAGGCTTCCTCTTTTAACATGGACTGGTTTGATTAAGATTGATTGCAAACAAGAAATCCCCTGTTAGGCTAATTGCAGCCACGCCGTAGCCAATGCATCAGATCTAGAAGATTTCCCAGTCCGCCCACCCATTAGCGTGGAAGGATTCGGCCAGCATGGGTGAATAGTTCCGCCCATGTAGAATCTACCCGCAGCGCTGCGTCAGAGGAGAGGATGGAAGTTAAGAGGAGGATAGCGAACGCAGCTGTGAATTATGTGAACCGCTGCGC
Organism: Semibalanus balanoides; assembly: GCA_014673585.1. Lineage (NCBI taxonomy): Eukaryota > Metazoa > Arthropoda > Thecostraca > Balanomorpha > Balanidae > Semibalanus > Semibalanus balanoides. The sequence continues at coordinate 42,130 of VOPJ01003781.1, forward strand.
GAGAAGAGGAAGTGAAGTTAGTAGGAGAATGTGGATCAGGGCACAGCTCTGTATATGTGAACGTGCGAGAGGAAGGAGGAGCAAGTTGAGAGGAGGAATCAGGCGGACACGCATCTGTATTATGTGAACCGCTGCGCCAGAGGAGAGGAGTGGAGTTAGAGAGGAGGAATCAGGCCGGACACGCAGCTGTATTATGTGAACCGCTGCGCCAGAGGAAGAGGAGTGGAGTTGAGGAGGAATCAGGCTTGCACGTATCTGTATATGTAAACCACTGCGCCAGAGGAGAGGAGTGGAGTTGGAGGAGGAATCAGGCCAACACACTCATCTCTATTATGTGAACCGCTGCGCCAGAGGAGAGGAGCGGATTTGGAGAGGAATCAGGCCGGCACGCATCTGTATTATATGAACCGCTGCGCCAGAGAAGAGGAGCAGATTTGGAGGAGGAATCAGGCCAACACACATCTGTATGCGCGCCGTCGCAGGTCGGACGGCTGTTATCTGAGCCCGGCCATATATCACAGAGACGGGCGGGGTGCGGGGAGGGCGTGCGCTGGACAAAGGAGACGCTCCGTCCCTGTCGGATAACGCGCCACTCCAGGACACACACACAACCATCCCACCAGCGTAATCTGGGAGTCCGCTGCTTGATCGAAATCCTTAGATTGAGCAGGTATGAGTTTAGAAACTTCGCTGTCGGAAATTGGGGTGCAAAGTGAGAAGTACAATGTGGTTCCAACATAACGATGCGGAACATTCCAACATTGCACAATTTCGCATACACACAACATTCTAACACATTTTATTGAGCCAATGGTCAACGACAGGTTGATTTAATTTTTCGGGAACTGAATGGCAAAAAAGGGTAATAATGCTTTTAGTTTCAATGTTTTAGCGTCTAAAACAAATTGATTTGTTAACTTCCAACGGTCACACCACTCAATTTAAGCCTTTTATCGGCTTATATCAGACCTGCACTCTGTGTTTCCACTTAAAAGTGTAAATAATACATAAATTTGAAATGAATAATTGCATGTCAGTACTTTCTTTTAGTTGTTACCCCTGCATAAACATTATATTGTATAATATTTTTGGTATAATTTAAATGACATTATACTGGAGTATCAGCGACTTTGCCAAATGCAACAAATGTTAGTTAGAAAATATTTATCAGAACTCAAATTTTAATCAAAATAACAAGTGCACATATCTCATATAATAAATTAAAAGAATACTTCGACTGCCTACTTGCTTCAATTATGTACCAGATGACAGATATAGCTCTGGTTACTTAAAGGGAATAGTTCACCTTTAACATTGGGTTTTGAGTTGAGATAGCCAAGTTGTGGCGCATGCTCGAAAATGTACTTGTGACGCTTTCACATTTTCCAAGAACCTCTTAATTATTTAATATTTCAGTCCTAAAAGTCGAACCGGGGTAACCCGGTAACCCATCGCTGATTGGCTATTTTGGCTGAGGTGACGGATGATTATTGACGCACAGATGGACGTAATACTTGGTGGAAAGTGTTAGTGCTGGATAAAACCATACTGTTTCAGTACCTCATTTCTTTTTATTGCAAGAATGAACTTTGTCAGGTAATGCTATGCATAGTGATTTGATGTTTAAATCTTCTATAAAAACTTTATAAACAACGTTCTGTAGCGTATGCGTAGCGTTCAGCGCTGCCTGAACGTCCAGGCTCGCGTACAAATTGTTGATATGTCTTCCTCCCCACTCACGAAACCCCACTCGGAACCAGTACGCGCGTGCCGCTGTTTGATTGGCTCCGCGGCGCAGCGCGCTGAGTGCATAGGAGCCGACCGGCGAGACCGGTACGCAGTGACATGTAGAGTGTTAGACCGTGCATGGACCTTGTGACACATATCCAGACGGAGGCCACAGAGAGGACAGTTGAGCGACGGTGGCGACGCTATACTTTCATAGTTTGAAAATCTAATAGTGACGAATTACCATACTTAAGCAAAGTAACTGACCTTTTTTTTTTATGATGGTTTTCAAAGCCTTGTATTTCGGCATCTTCAACCAAGTACTTGGCAAGTACCACCCTGTATACGACACGATCCCTCACTAAATCAATGACGTTGCGTGCTTCTCAGCCAAGCTGATTTCGCTTACTTGAGGAAAAAAATATGAATTATCACCAAATAATTGACATTTTTAATTTGCTTTTTTCCGCGTAAATATAGGTTTTCTTTGACTTACTAGTAAATATGAACTTAATTCTTGCTTCTCTTCATCATTTTCTGAGACTTTTTTCTCGTTTTTTTCAAGTGTGAACTATTCCCTTTAAAGGGATTATGACACCTCGGAGGATTTATAAAAAGTAGCTAAATGAATGCTGGGAATTAATGATATGGTATGCTTCTTGCTCAAATTGCCCTAAAGCAATGTTACGCAAGCCATTTTCGATTTTTTCCGACTCCAAAAACATTGTCGCGATTGTGCACAGCACTATATATTTTTCAAGGATGGCGTTCCATATCGCTTGGACTGTTTGCTTATCAATTGGCGCAGCTGTTTCAAAACAAGGCCATGGAGTAACCTTGGCCATGGATACCATTGGATACTTTCGTGAAGGCCTCATAACCAAGTAAGGACACGAGCCACTTGACCCTGAACTCGCCGGGCCGCCGGATGATCACGGATGCAACTGCTTCCTCGCAGGCGCCTCCGGTGCGTCATCGGCGCGGCACGGGGGTGAAAAAGGTCAGCTTGACCCCCAAAAGTCTGGGAGAGGCGCACGTATCATAGGACCGGTATTCTGGCCCATACCTGTCTAAACCATACTTATTTATACCTAAAAAGGGCCCCTGTGCCTGAAGGTCTGCTCCCTCCGCACGGCGCAGTCTGTACCATGGTGAGAGGCCCATTTGCATGTTCATTGGCTCTTCGACCCATCCAGGGCCCTTCAGTCATGGTCAGGTGCCTCGCACCGCAAGGGCCTTTTGAACTTCTCAGAGGGCCTCTTGGTAGCTGGAGCATAGGCCCTTCCAGTTCTGTTCAGGGCCCTTTCAACCTGGTAAGGAACTGCAATGGGCTGCTTTTTCGCTCTACCGAATAAGCTCAGGGCCCTTTCCACCCCTCAGGGGGCCCCTCCGACCTTTCCCAGGGGTCCCTCCCGACCTTGCTCAAGGGCCCCCTTACGACCTGCCCTGGGCCTCGTGGCTGCTAGGGGCCCATTCAACGGGTTCAGTGGGACCCTCTGACCCTTTCAAGGGCCCTTTTCTAACCTGCCAAGGGGGCCCTCCGATCTGTCCAGGGACTCCTCCGACCTGTCCAGGGGTCTCTACGACCTGCCCAGGGGCCTCTGTTGTGGCTAGGAGTTTATTTTCGACGTGTTCAGGGCCCCCTCTGACCCGCTCAGGGGGCTCTTTTGGTTATCTAGGGGTCCCTCTGACATGCACAGGGCTCTTTGCGAACGTTCAAGGGCCCCAATTTTAGTCTTCAGATGAAGGGCCCTAATGACCCTAAGAAACTCTGAAGTGCTGAATCCTGGTGGACCCTAAGAACCTTTAAAAAGCCACGTTTCGCTGGTTCGGACCCATATGATACCGCGCAAGCGCCGGGTCTTCGTCGGACCTTTTCGGCGCGCTGCGAAGGCCGAATAGGGCCGGCCGGGCCTTCAGTTGGGGGGGGGGGGCGGCTGCCTCCGCCCCCCTTGCTAAGTTCCTTTGTGAGCCGCGTGGCGGCACTCACGCAGCCGTGCACTGTGCAGTCGTCGTTTTAGGCGCGGCAGCGGGCGCACGCCAGCACTCCGGTGACGCACAACGGAGTCGTTTTGGCTCCGTCAGGCGTCTATAGCGCGCTGAAGAAGTGTCATCCCCTGACTTTCGTTTGCTTCGAATCGTAATGAGTGGGACGTTTTGATTTTGTGTTTATGTGTACGTCCTCGTATTAAATAACAACTTTTTCAGGACCTTGTAGCTGAAAGAAACCAAACAAGGCTGCATATAAATTGAATTATTGTTTGTCCATTGTTACTTGGTTTTCAAGTTGAGGCATATTCAAGCTTTGGGGCTCGAGTCTCGCAAGAGAACCGAAAGCCCAGTGGCCCCCGATACATTTTAGCTGGAAGAGCGATGTGTGCTAAAGCCAGAGTAATTGCATACATAGTGCTTTATGTACCTTTTTGCAGTGACAATGATGCTCTGTTATTTTGCCTTATGGTGGCAAAACTGGCGAGGTTTTATTATTTCAGAATATTTTTTTTTTACCAATAAAATTATTAACTTGGGCCTATTTTGCATGATTTATTTTTAAGAATAGAAGTAATAATGTAAGAAATGATTTGAAAATGTAAAAATCTGTTCTTATTTACAGTAAAAGAGATTCTTATAACATAAGAATCATGACAAACTTTTGAATATGTGACGACCACAAAGAATATTGTACTGTTCGTGATAAATGAAATATATGTCCTCTGTGTTTTTGTTTGCTTTTGGAGAGAACAGCGGGTTACATAGAACATACTCATGTGTAAACACCAATAGCAACAATGGTTGTCTGCACATATACTTGATCAGTGGGGCACCTCAACTCCTAAAGTTATGTTGCGCCCATAACTTCTGCACATATTTAGATGCCTATCGCCAATTCGCACTTGTTATTCATACCAATTATATTGTGTCGTGCCGAGAAAATAACATGTGTTACTAATGGCTCCAAAATAAGCGTCCAGCTGGGTTGGCCGGCTTTAAACTGACAAGGCAGTTCAAGGGAATATACAGCTTTGGGAAAAGTAATGTGAAAATGATGGAGATGAGTGCCACTTCATTCCTGGGGCACTCATCTAACATCATTCACATACTTTTCCCAAAGCTGTATATTCCCTGCCGGCCAACCCAGCAAAAGGGGCGCTTTATTTTTAGAACCAATGAATAGTACATCTATTTAGTTCGCTTTTCCACAATCACTTGACCATCGAATCCCAGAGAGCACAGAAATTACCATGCATGAGGAGTTATATATTAAAATTAATTGTCATCCAATTTCACAACCAAATTATAAACTAGCAAAACACTAGACTGAAAGGTCCTGTGCACAAATTGATAATAAATTGCTTCTAAGGACAGAAGTAATTCCTGAGAAAGTCTGTCCATCTTGATCATTTTCTGACTTCGTCTGTAAACTGGGTAATGAGCTGTAGACGATTTAATTAATACAACAATACACAAACAAGAGTATGTCCAATCCTGTGGAAAAGGCCTGCGCACAACACCAGCACAGCTCAAGCAGAGATGTTTCTGTTCTAAATGTCTCTTGCAGTTTGCAGAAGCCAGCACACTCCAACGACATGCGCCGGTGTAGTCGTCCTCCAGCATGGTAGGTAGAGTTGAATCATGTCCCTGAAAGACAATAAATTTTGTTAGCATTTGTCCAAACCAAATTTTGCCTGTGGGTGTGTGGGGCATAATCATTGGCATAATGTGATTGATGCACCGTTCGATGTGTGGATCACTGATTAGTCGTGAAGGTCGTTTTCCATACCCATTTTTTGAACGAGCATACACACTTTCAGAAGATGCGTACCCATGGATCACTGCTTAGTCGTGAAGGCATTTTCCATACCAATTTTTGTGAACAAGCTACACATTTTTCAGGAAGAAGCGTTCCCATTTTAGGGTATGAAGTTCCAGAAATGTTTGTTTATTGGAGTTTAAAGACGTGCTAACACAAAAAAAAATCAAAAAAATTGTCCAAATTGCCATAGTACACAACTGACACAGCCAGGAATTTGCCTCAAGAGAGGCCCCCTTCCCGAGCATTGAAAGGGGTCGTTATGTGCATTGAAAGGGCACTGGGCCCCTCCGTGGTGGCTAGGGACCAATTCAGTATGATCAGGTCAGGCACCCTTTCGGTCTTGTTAGGGTTCCTTTCAAGGTATTTGTTTTTTAATTTACCAAATTCCCTTTGAATTTCATAATTACCTAAGTATTACTATAGCAGGAATACCTAAGAAGTTGGTTACTGTTTTCTGAATGTTTTGTGTTATTTCATTAACAATTATTTATTAACATAAGAATGGTGTAATATTGGCTTATTACTTTTCAAATTTATCCATTCCTCAATGGACTTGAAGACTATTCTATTGATATTTTTTTTTTTTTTTCAAAAACTTCCTTGAATTTCACAATTGCCCAAGCATTTACTCATATGAGCAGTGATTACCTGAAAAGTTGTTTTTACAAATCCATAAAAATGGCGCCATTTAACCCAAATGCTTTCACAATTGCATACTAGTAGTATATCGTTACATGAGTAACTAGAAATACATGATTAAAACACCAAGAAATAATGATGCAATATAAAAATATACATACCCTGAGGATGGAAACGTTGACGATGTCAGACAAAAGATTCGGTTCATCTGAGCTGAGTTTATCTATCTCGTAAGCAATGTAAACAATGTCCACGGTACGCCCACATACCGTGCCCAAAAGCCGAGGCCCCGAAGCCGTCCGATTCGGCCGCGACTTGACGTTGGAAAGTCATGCCTGTTTAAAAGATAATGTGCACTTAAACTTTTATAGGCCCCAAAGTCGAGCCTCACATATTCTTGCTATTTTTGCCGTTTTATTAGGCTTAATTTTATTAAAAAGGCAAGATTGTTGACAATTATAATTAACTGCATTACGCTTTTATTTATTAAGTTGACTGACGGAATGATAACGTTGAGCTTTGCAAATTTTTAAAAGGAAATTTTAGCCGCAAAGAAGTGATTCAAAATAGTGCGTTAGGCGATTCCAATTCAGATGATTGCAATATTGGAGGTGCTAAGTCTTTTTGACGTAACGGGGTCAGTTTCGGAACCTAACTTTGCAGGTGAAATCGGACACGCGTAATCTACCGATAGACACCAAAAACTCGATACTGGTCTGCAAGGTGGCACTATCCCTTTAAGCCCAATCAAGCTAAGTATACTCGCATTGACTTAAGGACATTTACAGCAATCAAACGTGATCCACTGGTTCCTTGCGGCGTGTCCCGTGGCTCGCTCTCATCGCTTTGAAAGGGCGTCTTAGCTTTACTAAAGCGCTGCATATCAGAACAAAACTTTAAAAAAATCAAGTGCAGATGTCTCATAAAGAAATAGTTAGACTGCCTACTTACTTTAATTGTGTCCCCAATGTAGCTCCGGTTATTGAAGGAAGCCACATCAAGCTTGTTCCCAATGTAGCTCCGATTACTCAAGGAAGCCACATCAAGCTAAGTAAACTCACATATATTATCGACTTAGGACATTTACAGCAGCCAACAGCAATTGTATTGAATATGGACCAGCGTTAGAAATTGGCGGATTTAGACTGGTAGATATCCAAACAAAATGAATTTAAATTGAATTATACCCCTCTGATTGTGGACGATTCATGTCAAACATTGGCAATTTCACTGAGTGGCACGTGGCCGAAACATCCGCGGTCTCAGCCGTCAAGACGGCTCTTGAATTAGTTTGTTCCCTTTTAATTATATCTCCAGTTTTGCTCATGGAACAGACAATGTGCTATGCATAAAGGGCTAGTGCCACCTCTGGAGGATTTCTAAAAGGCAACCCAAATTAATTGTTGGAATTAACAATCATGTATACTCTTGCTCAAACTTGCCCTAAAACAATGCATCGGCAAATAATGTAATGTTTATTTCCGACTCGAAAACATTGGCCTCAGCTGTGCTCAGCACTAAATTCAGATAGCTGCTCTCATCCTGTTTTGGTGCAACTGTTACGTGTCCAAGTAGTGCGCCCAAAGCCGAATAGTACGAATTCGCAGAGACTTGATCTTGAAAAGTTTATCTGTGTTTTAAGATAACGTTACTTAACTTTTACGCCCAAAGTCAAGCCATAGCCACTCTTGCTGTTTTGATAGTGAAAAACTAAGATTGTATTTTGTTGACAATAGCCGTTTTCACGATGTATTATTTTGCGCGAAATATTTTAAAACATTTTAGAATGTTTTAAAACATTTCATGCAAAATAAGTCATCGTGAAAACGGCTAATATAACTAACTGCATATGCCATTTTAATTTTAAGGTTCACTAACGGAAAGGTGATGGTGAGTTTGCAATATTCAAAACACTATTATAGTCTGCAAATAAGTGATTCAAGATAGTGAGGAGACGACTCCAATTTGACGAATGATTGCCAATCATTAAAGGCGCTAATGTATTTTTTGATCGAATGGGGGAAGTTTCGGGAACCTGACTATTCAGGTGAAATCGGACACGCTTATTCTACCGATACACACCAAAAACTCTGTATTTTTAGGCGAGGTGGTAGTTTCCCTTTAACATGTGACTTGACGTCATAAAAGCATCTTTACCAATTACTATATAATGTTCCGCAAGCATGTTGCGGACCCTCTGTAAGAGCATGACCTAGCGGTAGCCGGTGGCGAAACCACACCATTCGATTAGCAAAACAGCTCGGGGACAATCGACACCAGTCTGGGGCACTGCAGACCAATAGATGATCCGGCCTGCAATCGTCGCTGGCGAGAGGTCGGGAAGTCGGTCACAACGAGCTCCATCCGTCCGCGTCTGAGAGTGCTGCCGCTATCGCAATGGGCTCGGCTGCGGTCGAGTGGAGCAGATGTAGGGTTATGTCGCTGACTGGACTCGAATGTAGGTGGTGGCGGTGACACAGCGACTCAGAGTAGGTGGTGGCGGTGACACAGCGGCTCAGAGTAGGTGGTGACGGTGACACGCGGACTCAGGGGTAGGTGGTGACGGTGACACAGGCTGACTCGAGTAAGTGGTGACGTTGACCACAGCGACTCAGAGTAGGTGGTGACGTGACACAGCGACTCAGAGTAGGGTGGTGGACCGACACAGCGACTCAGAGTAGGTGGTGGCGGTGACACAGCGGCTCAGAGTAGGTGGTGACGGTGACACAGCGACTCAGAGTAGGTGGTGACGGTGACACAGGGCGCCAGTTAGGGCGCCGGTTGACGATATCTGCAGTCGGCGACATGGCGCGCAATGTCCGCCGACATGGCGATGAGTCCCGGGCGGACGTGCTGTCGCAGATGCCGTCCATCTCTGATTACAGCCGATGCCGCAGGCGTTGGTGGCGGGTGACGTCATGCGATGCTGCTACATGGCATGTCCCCTGTAAGACCTTCAGCGTCGATTTTTTTATATATTTTCAAAAACGGCTAGTGAGGTTCCGATGCGAAATTGAATTTGTAAGACTTTATTTTGGTACGTTTTGCTCTAAAATGAAAACTCACCTTCCAAAATTGAGCATTAAGTTCTCATATAGTGGCTATGCTAGCCCAACGAAATGTGGGGAGGTGGAATGGTCTTTTCCTATTCACATGCTGCATGCTGACATTTAAGATAGATGTCGGTGCTAACGGTTATTTGTACACACGACCAGGATACGAGAAGTACGTGACAGTATGGACCAGAACGTGACCCAACACACCAAACCTTGGAGAAATGCAGTACTCCCCCTTGGTGCTGAAGACGGGCAGCCTCTCCCTATGATAGGCAGCGGCCCTGAAGAAGCCATCCCTGTTTCGGTACCAATAAACTGAGAAGAAGCCTTGGTCGCTTGCTTCACACACCTTTCGATAGATAGGGTGTGAATGCTGAAGTCAGGAGCAGTTATAGGATGTGAGTAGAAGCTCGTGAGATTGCCACCGTCAACTTATCTGTCAGGACTGGTTCATGGACGTCTTCCTCCAGGAGATGATACCAGGGGTGCAGGTTCCTATTCAGTTGGGGGAGGCTTCAGCCCCCCAATTGGGATTTCAGCCCCCAACTTTGATGAGGAAGTGGGTTGAATCTGGGGATTAATGCGTATTTGGAGGATTTGTATGGTACTTTAAGCGAATTTTTCCAGCTCAGCCCCAAACTTTTCTGAGTGCCTGGCAGAGCTGAAAGACATTTCAGCTCTACCAGGCACACCGAGCTGGGGAGATGTNTTCATCTCTTACAATTGATTCAAAAACCTTACTCACTTGAGAAGTCAGACTGATAGGTATAGATAGGTATGATAGGTACTGATGGTATACTAGCTGTCGTTTTGTAGTACAGCAACAGGGAACGTCAGCGGCTGCACGTGGTCTCCGGTACCAATAGAAAACGAGTGGAGTTACCTATCCATACTTACTTAATCCATGGTACTAACAATGCCTCACCTAGCCAGCACATTTGAGCACATACTTACAAATCCTTGATAACTCAGTGACTTAAATGTGTTAGAATAAAGGCAATATGATAGGAAAGAAGGGTTCCTTATTGCAATACAAGATCTTCAGAAGTCACTCACCAAAACAAACAAAGATCCAAATTTCACGGACGGTGGCAACCAAGGACAACAAGCAATGTGTCTACTACATATAGGTCTAATGAGTGTTTCATATACCCCGTGGGTCTAATGCACGGTATATGAAACGGTCTAATGAAGCTGAACCGTGTCTAATGATAACAAAAAGGAAATTGAATGTATTTCATGAAAAACAAAGGATAGTGTTCATTGCTTTGCCGTGACAGCACGAAAGTCAGCAAAGCGCACATCAAGCATACAAGAAAAGAGAGGTTTGAGAGCAAGGTATGACGCTCAGACGTTTTGACTTCAGCTTTCAAAATATTACTGATAAAGCCTGTCTGCTGAATTACGAGCTCATATCTTCAGCACACTAAGATCAGAAGATATTGACGTCATGTTACGTCCACTGAGATTTTGGGATTTTGCTCGCCGTCGAACACTAGCTAATCGCCTCGCTTGCGCCATTCTCATTTTGTTGAGTCGCGGCTCTCAAATTAAAAATATGCAGCGTTTCCTTTCGACTTCTCACGTCGTAATGTAGCGGAAGTTGGATGTAGAAGCATATGACTGGCTGTCAATAAATTAATTTCCATCTGGTTTGGATTTTTGTTTGTTCATAAATACGCATTTCTTTCAAAATTGACATTTTTCATCTCGTTGACCACTTTCCAATCACATTCTCAAATCCTACATTCACATTTCACTTGGCTTCACTCCATTCATAGAACTTATGTCGTCATGAAAATGTCTTAGCTGATTGGTCAAAACTCTCAGTGGCCCAAAATTAGTGCCAGTCTATGCTGAAGTAAAACGCCAAAATTACTAATATAACGTAGTAAATCATTATTTATTTTGACTTATTCTTGTGATGACAGATTAATATTTTTAATGCTATTTTCCTTCTCTTTTTACCTCAAAAATTGAATTTGGGGAGGTTTAGTCCAATGACGTCATCACAATCACATGAAGCTGACATTTTACAAGTGTAAATTCTAATGTTGATCACCACGTACTTTGTTGATGGGATCGGCTGCGAAGCCCACGCTGGGGTTCGCGAAAAACATGTTATTGAGTAATATTTTGTGATGTATTTCACTAATCTTCATATTTCTTTAAAAGGGGAACCCTAGATCGATTTGCGCCTGCTCTAGGTAATATCCCAATTACCTTACAGCTGTAATGGTCGAATGTTGATGCCCACACTGCACAACTGGGGTTTGGGAAAAACATGTTATTGAATGTAATATTTTGTGATGTATTTAATTAATCTTCATATTTCTTTAAAAGGGGAACCCTAGATCGATTTGCGCCTACTCTAGGTAGTATCCCAATTACCTTACAGCTGTTATGGTCGTATGCTGATTATATTTGTTATGTTCATTCCGTTGTCTGCGCTTAAAAATGTAAATTTTTTGCTCCAAATCTCTATTTGCTGCCACCAGGCTGCCTGCCAGATCTTCTCTACACCTGACTGGCTACTGATTCGACTCTGATCAAATCAATTGGAATTGTTCAATATAAATCCCTTATTCAAAACAGGATTGATTCACAATAAGATATTTTGATTCATGAGTCTTGATTGGATAAAACCTTCATAGAAATAAGGCTGATTGAATTAAAATATTGTTCAATGTTATTTAAATGTTGAATCAAATGTGAATGGATCAAAATTTTCCTTAATTATTTTATTAGAAAATAATAATATATATCAAAATTGTTATCCATGAATCAAACAGTGATTGAATCATTTATGTTCCAAAATGAATCATGATTAAATAATTCCCAAAAAGTTTTATCAGTGACCAGTCTGCTCATCACAGGATAATAATTTATTTTCTTTTTAACCAGACAATTTGGTTCCATAAATGTTACTGATGTTAAAATTTCCTTTGGCCTTTTTGTAAATGCAGCAACATACACCTATGATACAATAATCATAACATACAATAATCAATATTTGCCATAAACTCTAAAGTTATATTATCAATTATTTTTCACACTATTTCATGTGTCCCACTTTATGGCCAGGTAGCATATAGGTATTTCAGGGTAGCATATAGGTTTTAACTATTGTAAAGCTGTTCATATCCTTACACTGGGCTTGTATGTTATTGTTTTCTGTAGTGCTTCAGTATCATATACCTTGTGAATTGGCAATGACATGAGAAGTCTGGTGTTAGGATGTGTCTGACATGGTTGTTTACCCAAAGAGCCCCCACTTAGCTCATTTTCAGCTTTCAGGCAACTTGAGCTTTTTTTGGTGGAAAGGTATTTTGATGCTTGATTTGACAATTGTCTGATAATGTTTCAGGTTAAACTTCTAGCTGATATATATTAAGGATCACCAATATGGCTGCTGGAGAGATGGAAGTAGGCAATGATGTCCAGGAACAGGTATGTGTTTAGGGAAAATATGCTTTATGATTACATCCTTGTAAGTTAATTTACAAAACGTTGGTTGGTACACTTAGGCAATGCCATTCAACTATGTGTTACAAATCAACTAGCTTCCACTCATCATTTTGCTGGATATTTTATGTCATAGGTAACTTTTTTAGTGTTGCTACCTACTAATTAGTCTATTGCCCGCAAAACTTAAAACAAAAGCTCATGCTGGGGATCCTTGAATCAAACCCTTCCCCAACTGAGCTAGTTCAGCTTTGTGTTAGGAATGGATGCACCAAATGACATGGTTCAATATGTGATGCAACATTCTATGTATGGCCTTTGCAACATGTCATACACTCAAATTGGTGGCATTCAGTAAGGTTGACCCCAGGGAAGTGAACCAGGTGGATGTTGCTTTAGAATGTAATCCACCCATGGTGGCTGGGGCTATATTTTAAATAGCAGACACACTGTTGTGTTTGGGTATGCTGGTCCATGTGTATTGTGTATGCTTCCATTGGCAGGGTTGAGCTGCTGACCTGTGTGTGTGCTGAGCTGCTGATTTATCATGTGCCCCTATATTTTCAGTGTGTGGAGCTGCTGAACGAGGCGGCGCTGCTGACGGACGAGGCGAAGAAGGTGGCCAACCTGAAGAAAGTGCAGGAGCTCATCATCCACCAGGACCCGGCGCTGCTGGATAACTTCCTGGACGAGGTGGTGGCCTTCCAGTCAGACCCGAACGCTGACGTGCGGCGCGCCGTGCTCGGCTTCATCGAGGAAGCATGCCGCAAGGACCACGAGATGGTGCCCAAGGTGGTGGCCAACCTCGGCCTGCTGCTGCAGGACAGCTTCTCGGTGGCCGTGGTGAAGCGCACCATCCAGGCCATCGGCTGCATCTACCGCGTCACGCTGCAGTGGATGAGTCAGGCGCGCTCCGTCACCGACCTCATGGACTCTGCGTGGAGCATGCTGGTGCAGATGAAGCAGGCGATCATCAGCTACGTGGACCACGACAACGACGGCGTGCGCACGATGGCCGTCAAGTTCATGGAGATGGTGGTGCTGCTGCAGACGTACTCGGAGCCGGGCGGCCTGAAGAGGAACGAGTTCTGCCTGGACGGCGTGCCGATGACGCTGAAGATCGCGCGGCCGCGGAAGCTCGAGGAGGAGGCGCGCTCCGTGTTCGCAGAGCTGATCAAGTTCCACGGCTCGCCGCACATCAGCAGTGTGAACCTGATGGCCTGCATGGGCTCCCTGACGCTGATCGGCCGCTCCCGTCCGTCGTTCATCGTCCAGGTCATCTCCGCGCTCGAGTCGCTGCACGCTAACCTGCCGCCGACGCTCTCCAAGTCGCAGGTCAACTCGGTGCGCAAGCACATGAAGATGCAGCTGCTGAACCTGCTGAAGCAGCCGGCCTCGTACGACAGCCACCGCAACATCTGCACGCTGCTGACCGACCTGGGGGCGTCTCAGAGCGAGGTCACGCGCGCCATGCCGTCGGCAGAGGAGCTCCGCAAGCGGCAGCGGCGCGTCGAGGAGCCTCCCGGAGATGCCGACGAGGACGCGCCCGTCACCAAGCGACAGAAGTTCGCCGCGGAGGACGACGACGATGATGATGAAGAGGAGACTGGCGGCGGCGGCGGTGGCCCCGCGGCACCCCGCCCAGCGCCCGTAGACAAGCAGCAGCAGAAGCTGAACGCGGTCGACATCACGGAGGCGTGGGCGCTGGAGCGTCTCACCCCGCAGCTGGCCGCCAACCTGGTGCTGGTGTCGATGCAGCACCTGCCGGACACCCCGCCGGCCCTCTTCAGCAACACGTTCACGCCCATCTCGGCGGCCGGCACGCGGTCACAGATTCAGCACGTGGCGCGCCTGCTGGCCGCTCAGCTGACCAAGGCGGGACTGGGGCCCGGCGTGGAGGCCACCCGCGACCAGGGCATCCAGATGACGGACGTGAGTGGTAGCCGGATATCCGGCCGTGGCAGCCGGTATGCAGGTGTTGTTAAGCAAGTGAATGCTGAAATGTTGCGTTCGTACATCGCATATAGCTGTATTAGCTTGCCTCAGTTGTCTACTACGTGCACAAATAGTGCATGCATGGATGTCTATCAGCCGCCGTGACGCCCTCACCATAAGGAACCCGTGGCTGTCTCGTTACACTGTGTCCATGTCTGTGTCGATCGCTGCTCAGCCTCACTTTACCGTGACCGTGTGTCTCTTTGTTGTTCAGCACGACTGGGTGATGGATGAGGAGGAGGAGCAGGCGGCCGGCTCGCGGCGCACCATCTCCACCGTGCTCTCCGGCACGGTCTCAGGACGCGAGGCCAAGAAGAAGGTGGCCCTGCTGCCCTCCGGACAGATGCACAAGAAGCACATGGTGAGAGGCAGCTCGACCGGTGGCGGCGGGTTCGGTCGTCATGTAGGAGTGAGGACAGCTGGGGATACCCACTCTGTTATCTACGTTACTCGACCTCGGTATTACCCTTTACTACCCTCTCCTGCCCGATGCTACTCGGTAACCACCTGCTGCTGCGTGATATTACTACCACTCGTCAGTGCCCGTAACGCCCAGTTGGTTTGCTCCGCTGTCATTCTGTCTGCACCAGTCGGTATCACTCTGACGTTACCCCTGATCGTCACCCCATCGTCACTCCATCGTCACCCCATCGTCACCCCATCGTCACCCCATCGTCAGCCCATCGTCACCCCATCGTCACCCCATCGTCACCACATCGGCACCACATCGGCACCACATCGGCACCACATCGGCACCACATCGGCACTCCATCGTCAGCTGAACGATGGGAACGACCATCTCACGCCCCCCCCCCCCTCACCCCCCATCTGTCCCCAGCTCCCACATGTACACCATCTCACGCCCCGGCCTGCTGTCCCCAGCTCCCACCTGTACACCATCTCACGCCCCCTGCTGTCCCAGCAGCTCCCACCTGTACACCATCTCACACCCCCTGCTGTCCCAGCAGCTCCCACCTGTGCCCCATCTCACACCCCCTGCTGTCCCAGCAGCTCCCACCTGTACACCATCTCACACAACCCTGCTGTCCCAGCAGCTCCCACCTGTACACCATCTCACACCCCCTGCTGTCCCCAGGCGAAGCCGCTGCGTCTGACGGAGATCACGCGGCCGTTGCCGACGGAGGAGCTGCAGCGGTCAATGACGGCCGCTCTGGACCGGCTGCTGGCCTCCGAGCGGACCGCCCTGGCAGGAGGGCTGACCTCCGTCAGAGCCAAGCTGCTGGCCATGATGTCGGCCCACTTCTCCCCGCAGCTGCTGGACAGTGAGGTCGGCTGCGGGAGGGGGGGGGGGGCTTATGTTGGACAGTGGATGGACAGTGAGAGTCGGCCTCTGATCAGGGGATGGCGCTGGCGGGGTGTGGGTGGTTGGCTTATGTTGGATGGTGGATGCCCATCGTGGTAGAGGGTAGGTAACGGCTGGTTGGTGTGCGGGTGAAGGTCATATTTGTTGCCTGGAGTAGTTTGGAGATTCGCTGGGCGAGGGACTTAGTCACTAATCAGGGTCAACATTTCATGATAATGTATGTTTCCTTGTTCAGCTGCTCTGACCGGTGAATATGTACCTAGTGTTTAGCCAACCTGACCTGTGACCTTGTCCTCTTCAGAGATGCTGGGTCACGTTCTGGAGGACCTGCGCGGCCGGTCTGACCTGATCTTCAGCTGGCTGTATGAGGAGTACTCCAACTCTGCCGGCTTCAGCAACTTCGGCCAGGTGGTCCGCAGCACGGCCAACTACGACCAGATCTTCTGCATGCTCATCTCGGCGCTGATGGTGCGACCTGACTTCAAGGACGGAGAGATGTGAGTCAGTTGCAGCTCCAGCTGTTTGGTCCCTCGACCGTCACTGGCTCCTGACGTGCGCTTGGCGGACATGCTTTTGGTAGGGTTGAATCATTGTTATCTCTGCGTCAATGTACGAGTGCGACTGCGGCTGTGACAGCTTCCTTTGGCTTGACCGTTGACTTGCTAGCGTGGGAGGGTGGGTTGACCCCCTCAATCCTGTGGGTTGACCCCCTCAATCCTCGTGACTGTGCCAGCACTGGAGCATCACTCTGTGGTGACCCTGATTACTGTATGTTATCTCCCCTGTGACCCCGTGACTGTAGCCTCCCCTGTGACCCCCTGTGACCCCGTGACTGTAGCCTCCCCTGTGACCCCTGTGACCCGCGTGACTGTAAGCTCCCCTGTACCCCTGTGGACCCTGTGACTGTAGCCTCACCCTGTGACCCTGTGCCCGTGACTGTAGCCTCCCCTGTGACCACTCGTGACTGTAGCCTCCCTGTGACCCTGTGACTGTAGCCTCCCCTGTGATTCCCTGTGACCCTGTGACTGTAGCCCCCATGTGATCCCCGCCTGTGACCCTGTGACTGTAGCCTCCCTTTGTGACCCCCTGTGACCCTGTGACTGTAGCCTCTCCCTGTGACCGCCCTGTTACACCCTGTGTACTGTAACTCCTTGTGACCCCCTGTGACCCGTGACTGTAGCCTCCCTGTGAACCCACCGTGTGACCCTCGTGACTGTAGCCTCCCTGTGACCCGTGACCTGGCCTCCCCTGTGAACCCCGTGACTGTACGCTCTCCCTGTGACCGAGCCCTTAACCCTGTGACTGTAAGCCTCCCCGTGACCCCGTGACCGTGGTAGCCTCTCGCCTGTGACCCCTGTGACCCTGTGACTGTAAAGCCTCCCCTGTGAACCGCTGTGACCTGTGACCCCTTGTGACCACCGTTGATGTAGTCACCGCTGTGACCACCCCGTGACTGTAGCCTCCCCTGTTGACGCCTGTGAACTGTAGCCTCCCTGTGACCACTGTGACCCTGTGACTGGTAGCCCTCCCCT
Organism: Semibalanus balanoides; assembly: GCA_014673585.1. Taxonomy (NCBI): domain Eukaryota; kingdom Metazoa; phylum Arthropoda; class Thecostraca; order Balanomorpha; family Balanidae; genus Semibalanus; species Semibalanus balanoides. The sequence goes on from VOPJ01003781.1 coordinate 59,683, forward strand.
GTGACCCCCTGTACCCCCCGTGACCCTGTGACGTAGCCTCCCCTGTGACCCCGTGGAACTGTAAGCCTCAACCTGTGACTCCCCCTGTGATCCCTGTGACTGTAGCCTCCCCTTGACCATCCGTACTGTAGCCTCACCCGTGACTCCCACTGTGAACCCGCCTGTATGTAGCCTCCCCTTGACCCGTGACCTCCCGTGACTGTAGCCCCCCTGTGACACCCTGTTGGAACCCCCATGTGACCCTGTGACTGTAGCCTCCCTGTGACCCCCTGTGACCCTGTGAACTGTAGCCTACCCTGTGAACCCCCCGTGACCCTGTACTGTAGCCCCCCTGAATACCCTGTGACTTGTACCTCCCCATGTGAACCCCACTGTGACCATCCTGTGAATGTAGCCTCCTTGTGACCCCCTGTGACCGTCCCGCTGTGAACTGTAGCCCTCCCCTGTGACCCCCTGTGACCCCCGGCTGTGACTGTAGCCCTTCCCTTGTGACCCCCTGTGACCGTGACTGTAGCCTCCCCTGTGGACCCCCCTGTGACCCTGTGACTGTAGCCTCCCCTGTGACCCCCTGTGACCCTGTGACTGTTACCTCTCTTGTGAACCCGCGCTGTGACCTGTGATGTAGCTCCCTGTGACCTCTGGTACTGTGACTGTTACTCCCTGTACCCTGTGACGCCCATCCTGTGACCCGCTGGTGACCCGTGACCTGTAGCCTCCCCTGTGACCCCCGTGACTGTAGCCTCTCCTGTACCCCCTGTGACCCTGTGACTGAGCCCTCCCCTTGACCCCCCCGCGACTGTTAGCCTTCCCCTGTGACCCTATCTGTTACCCTGTGACTGACTCCCTGGACACCCCGTGACTGTAGCCCCTGTGACCAACCCTGTACCCTGTGCTGTAAGCCTCGCCCTGTGACCCTGTCCCCCCGTGACTGTAGCCTCACGCCTACCCCCGTGACCTCCCTGTGACCACTGTGACCTGTAGCCTCCCCTGTGACCCCCTGTGACGTGACTGTACGCTACCCTGTGACCCCCTGTGACCTCTGTGACTGTAGCGCTCGCCTGATACCCGTGACTGTAGCCTCCCCTGTGATTCCCCTGTGACCCTGTGACTGTAGCCTCCCCTTGTGACCCCCTGTGACCCCGTGACTGTAGCCTCCCCTGTGACCCCCTGTAACCCTGTGACTGTAGCCTCCCCTATGACCCCGTCACACCCCGCTCTCTGTACGTCACAGCCTGCTGACGCGGCTGTTCCTGGAGGCCCCGCTGGTGCCGCCGGCCGCCGTCGACATCCTGAAGGGCTTCAGCGCCGAGCCGTCCACCCACCGGCTGGGCCTGCAGCTGTTCCGGCAGCTGCTCAACAGCCGGCCGGGACGGCAGCTCAGCTACGTCTCGGCGCTGCTGCAGCTGGCCAGCGGTACGCCGCAGGAGGTGAGGGTTCGGCGGCACTGCAGTCACAGGCGGCGGCTGTAGGTCGGTGGAGTTCCAGATAGGTGGCGGTGACGCGGCATACGGTCAGATACGGGCGGTTTGTGAATCGTGCCCCGTCTCCTGTCGTGGATCACAGCTCTGGTGAATGTCTAGCGGGTCAAATGAGGCGCTGCGTAGGTGGTGCGAATAACCTGAGCGCGGTGCCTCGTTACATACTAGTAAGCACACCTACACTGATAGCTAGAAACGAGCGATTTGTTATGGTGGTCATGACGTGGAAACATACAGCGCTGCTGCCTACCGGCGGGCGTGCGTTCTTCCCATGGTCAGGATGGCCCGATTAGCGGTCTAAGGCGCTGCGTTCAGGTCGCAGTCTGGTTCTCCAGGCGTGGGTTCGAATCCCACTTCTGACAAATGTTTTGAGTGCCATCGCACTGAACCTCTCAAAGGCTTGCCAACGTTAGTCAACAGCAGCACACCTCATACTGAGTACGCGCATCAGAATACCATACTCCTTGTGGTTACCATGATTAGATGGTACCTGATTTAGAGTATGATGATGCTTATGACCTGTGCTGGTATAGTTAGTGTATGTGTCCTAGTGCTGCCACTAATCACGTGCCATGCCGGCCAGGTGCGTGACCGGGCTCTGGAGACGGTGCTGGAGCTGCACCAGAGTAACGCCACGCTAGCCACGCTGATCGAACAGCACGCCGTCGAGCGACTCAAGTGGCTCGGCGAGGAGATCCCGCCGGCCGCGCTCGTCAGCGACCAGCCAGTCAGGTGAGGACAGCTGTATGAGGCGTCTACCAGCACGGGAAGTGGGGCTGTGACGACCAGCGGCAGAGGTAAGCGGTGCTGTGGACGCAGGTGGGGTACCGCCGGACTGGTATAGTGGGATATTGTGCACTGTTAGCAGGCCGATCAGCCATTCGAAAGCAGGCGCGGGGCTGACTCGAGATGGATGGTTTACATTCACGACCTTGAGCAGGTAAGTTTTCGATTGGGGGTGGAAGTAAAGTGAAGTCATAATTATCGGTTAGTTGTTAAAAGCTGTTAAGTTAATACCGTTGCAGTTATGTATGTCTGTTCGAATGGTGTTCATGGCACTTTGGATGTGTTCCAAGTTCCAACTGTATACTGTATATAGGTACTGTGGGATAGGTGGGTTAATTAATTATTGCTGTTTGACCGGCGGTGAAACTGTAACTTGACCGATGTCTGACATGCTGTGTCGTTTCAGCGATATCCCGCCGCCGGGCGTCACCAGAGAATGGAATGACGATCTGGCCAAACTGTGTCTTCATCTGTACCTAGGCCCTGCTACCGCGCAGGGAAAGTCTCATTCACGAGTGAGTTACACGCGGGGATATTCGGCTGTCAGTTTCTGCGCTTGTTTTGGTATAATATGGCTATCGGTTTTATGAGGAGAGTGCTGACAAGCTCGAGTTACGATACTTTATTTAGCGGGTTTCATCAGTTTCTGACAACAGTGTAGCCCGAAATGACGGGCATCGGCGCTTTTCCAGTGCCCTGCTCGTCATTTGGAGTAGTCATCGTGAGTGGTAACATCCAGCCCTCTTATTTACGACACAATGTTATATTAGTTCACATGACGTGTGCACCTTTTGTCCGTTATTTGTGTATCTGCCGGCCCGCGCCCACCCCGGCGTCACAGTCACTGACCGCGCCTGTGTCGGCAGGCTGGGGCACGTGTACGTACAAACCACGGCGGACGTGAAGCGGAACGATCCTGCGCGTGCTGGAGGCGCCCATCCGCGGCATGGGCATGGAGTCGCCGGAGCTGCTCACGCTGGTCGAGACATGTCCCAAGGGCGCCGAGACGCTCATCACCCGCGTCATACACATACTCACCGATAAAAGTACGTAGCTTAGCGTCATACTCATGCTCACCGACTGAAGTACTTATCACACGTTATGGGTAAATATCCACTCGTTGTATCCCATGTCGAGGAGAAACAAGTTTATTGGGCCACATAACTTTACAGTTGAGGCGCCGGCTATCGCGCTGACTTACCAAGTTGCTTGATAAGCAAGCCAATACAAATGAGTCATTCACTAAATGATGAAATGCTGGGTATAATACCACGCTTACCGACTGAACACGTTGCACACGCCGGACTGTGTCTTGACCCCGCACCCCCGCACCCCGCCAGCGCCACCGTCCGCTGAGCTGGTGGACCGGGTACGGGACCTGTACCAGAAGCGCGTCTCGGACGTCCGCTTCCTCATCCCGGTGCTGAACGGCCTGACCAAGAAGGAGGTGATCGCGGCGCTGCCCAAGCTCATCCGGCTCAACCCGGTCGTCGTCAAGGAGGTACGACGAGCGGGGAGGGTCAGGTGGAGGTACGGGACAGGATCTGGCTGGTTATTGTGAAGGTGAAGAGGTACGAGAGGTGGGATGCGGTGACGCTATCCCCACTGGTCAGCTGCGCGCGTGGAACTGGGGCATGCGAGTGACGTACAGCCACGTGAATACTGTTTTCCTGTCGACAACGCGTTGTACTGTTAGTAATTAGCCCTTGGTTGCCAAAACCGCCCAAGTGCGTCGCGTCGTGCGTGATAGAAGCACTCCTCCGTCATCGCTGCACGTGGCGTTCTGGCGCCGAGTCTGACCGTGGATGGCATCCGGCAGGTGTTTAACCGGCTGCTGGGTATCCACGCGGACACCGGCAACTTCAGCTCTCCCCTGACGCCGGTGGAGCTGCTGGTCGCGCTGCACAACATCGATCCGACCAAGTGCGACATGAAGACCATCATCAAAGGTCAGAATTACGGCATAGGGCTATTGTTCGCTGTATTATGTGATTGGAGGGACACCAGAACTCGTTAAGATGACCCGCTGTAGATTGTGTAACAATGACGTGGATGGGGCAGACTCACACGAGTGAAAAGTCAGCAGTCGATTCGATACATCAGACACATTCGATACATTCGTAGCAATTGTGGTTAGCAGCCCGATTCGAGACATTTCCACGGTAGACGGATCCACGAATGAATCGAATGTCTCGAATCGGCTGCCAACTATACATGTGAACGTGTCAAATGTCTCGAATCGGCTGCTAACTTCACATGTGGATGTAACGAACGTCTCGAATCGGCTGATAACTTTACGATTCCTGCAAATGTATCGAATGTGTTGAATGTATCGAATCGACTGCTAACTTCTCACTCGCCAGGCTCAACTCTCACACCGTCTCGGTCTCTCCACGATCATCCGCCTAGCATTCAACACATGAAGTTCTGTCCCCGTCTGTGTGCTCCAGTGACCAGGTGGCAGTGCCACAGCTGCTGTGCAGTACACCCGACCTCCAGCCTGCAGCTGAGTACCCGCCGCCTGACCGTGTCCGCTCCTGTGTCCCGGCAGCGACGTCGCTGTGTTTCGCCGAGAAGCAGGTGTACACGCAGGAGGTGCTGGCCGTGGTGCTGCAGCAGCTGATGGAGCAGACGCCGCTGCCCGTGCTGCTGATGCGCACCGTCATCCAGTCGCTGGCCCTCTACAACCGGCTGATCGGACTGGTGATGAACATCCTCACCCGGCTGACCAGCAGACAGGTCAGCAGGCCGACAGCGGGCTGGCCGCCTCTGGGAGGGCAGGCGGTGACTGTGCCGCCAGTCACACATTGACCTTAGGTTGTCGGCGCGCCCAAAAACACCAATAAACAAACTGTGCCGCCAGAACGTCCTTCCATTTGCCCTTTCCTGTGGGGCAACGGATGTTTCGCTTGCCTTGCACCATCTCAGTTCGTTCTTCGTTAATGACGCCCCGGTCTACAGTTTTCATTAATTATAGCCATCTACGAGCCGGCTCTGTCTGTCTGATGTGTGTGTGTGTGTCTGAATCTGAATGTTGTCTGAATGTCTGACGCCCACTTTAACAGCTGTTTGGTGAGATGCCTGTGTCCGCACTTGCTGGCGTTATTGACTCTGTGGCCGCCGCGCGTCCTCCCGCCAGGTGTGGACGGAGAAGAAGGTGTGGGAGGGCTTCATCAAGTGCTGCCAGCGCACCAAACCGAGCAGCTACCAGGTGCTGCTGCAGCTGCCGGTCGACCCGCTGCGGGACGTGTTCGAGACGGCGCCGGAGATGCGCGCGCAGCTGCGCGAGTACGTGAACGCCTTCACGGCATCGCAGCGTGAACACATCCCGGCCGACGTGCTGGAGTTGATCACAGGCCAGGCGGCCAGACCGCTGAACGACGAGCCGGTGAGAGGCGCGGGAATGAGGGCACGTGAGGATGAGTCGGAGAGGGAGAGTCCTGCGCTGGGGAGGCGGTGGGGTGTCGGGTGCCTTGTTTGTGTTGTGTGAAGGCGCATAGCTTCACTGCGCTCAAGCATCTTGTGCGAGACGCTGGTGAAAAGAGTCGACGCATGGGAGGGCAGAACTTGTTCCAGACTGGGTGAGAGTCTGGTACGAAGGGTCATGCGCAGAAATGAAAAAGTTATGCATGTAGTCGGCACTCGGCCAAATGCTGCCGGCAACTGTCATCTGCATTAGTTGTGGCCGGAGGAGCAGATGTAACTGCCGCCGCCAACAGACGACCCTGACGTCTCCCGTGTCTCCGACCCTGACGTCCCCGTGTCTCCGACCCTGACGTCCCCCGTGTCTCCGACCCTGACATCCCCCGGTCTCCGACCCTGACATCCCCGTGTCTCCGACCCTGACGTCCCCGTGTCTCCGACCCTGACGTCCCCGATTGTCTCCGACCCTGACGTCCCCGTGTCTCCGACCCTGACGTCCCCGTGTCTGCCGACGCCTGACGTCTCCCAGGGCTCCGACCCTGACGTCCCCGTGTCTCCGATCCTTGACGTCCCCTTTGTCTCCGACCCTGACGTCCCCTGTGTGTCTCCGACTCTGACATCCCCCGTGTCTTCGACCCTGACGTCCCCCGTGTCTCCGACCCTGACGTCCCCGTGTCTCCGACCCTGACGTCTCCCGTGTCTCCGACCCTGACGTCCCCGTGTCATCTGACCCTGACATCCCCGTTTGTCTCCGACCCGACGTCCTCCGTCTCCGACCCCTGACGTCGTCTCATTGTGTCTCCGACCCTGGACGTCCCCGTGTCTCCGACCCTGAGTCGTTATCCCGTGTCTTCCGACCCTGACGTCCCCGTGTCTCCGACCCTGACGTCCCCGTGTCACCGACCCTGACGTCCCCGTGTCTCCGACCCTGACGTCTCCCATGTCTCCGACCCTGACGTCCCCGTGTCTCCGATCCTGACTTCCCCGTGTCTCCGACCCTGACGTCTCCCGTGTCTCCGACCCTGACGCTCCCCGTGTCTCGACCCTGACGTCCCCGTGTCTCCGACCCTGACGTCCTCCGTGTCTCCGGACCCTACGTCTCCCGTGTCTCCGACCCTGACAGTCCCCCGTGTCTCCGACCCTGGACGTCCCCGTGTCTCCGACCCTGACATCCCCGTGGTCTCCGATCCCTGACGTCCCCGTGTCTTCCGACCCTGACGTCCCCCGTGTCTCCGACTCTGACGTCCCCGGTTCTCCACCCTGACGTTCCCGTGTCTCCGACCTATCCCCGTGGGGGGTGGTCTCCGACCCTGACGCTCTCCCGTGTTCTCGTTCTATCCCTTGACGGTCCCGGCGTGTCTCCGACGGCCTGACTCCCCGGCTTCACCCTGACGTCCCCGGTGTCTCCGACCCTGACGTCCTCCCGTGTTCGCCGGACCCTGAGTCCCCCGTGTCTCCGACCTGCGTCCCCGTGTCTCCGACCCTGACGTCCCCCGTTCTCCGACCCTGACGTTCTCCGTGGGCTCCGACCCTGACGTCGTTCCTCCTGTGTCTCCGACCCTGACGTCCCCCGTGGTCTCCGACCTTGGACGTCCCCGTGTCTCGACCCTGACATCCTCCGTGTCTTCCGACCCTGACGTCCCCCGTGTCTCCGACCCTGACGTCCCCGGTGTCTCCGACCCCTGACTCCCCGTGTCTCCGACCCTGACGTCCCCGTTGTCTCCGGACCTGACGTCTTCCCGGTGACTCCGACCCTGACGTCACCCCGTGTCTCCGACCCTGACATCCCCCGTTTGGTTCTCCGACCCTGACGTCCCCGTGTCTCCGACCCTGACGTCCCCCGTGTCTCCGACCCTGACGTCCCCGTGTCTCTGACCCTGACGTCCCCGTGTCTCCGACCCTGACGTCGTCTCCTATGTCTCCGACAGATGTCTCCGCCGGAGGTGGACTCGATCGAGCCGGTCCGGGTGCCGCGGTCACGGGGCGGCAAGAAGCGCTCAAAACGGCCGCCGCTGCCCGACCTGGAGGACGTGCCGATGAAGGCGATAGACTACTGAGTGGCCGGCCGACCGCTGGGAATTACTGTTAACAAGCTGGGCGGACCGACGGACCGACGGACAGAGGCCAGCGCCGCCCCGTCCGCCGCCCTGGCTGGGACACGACGCTCTCCTACCGGAGACAGGGCTGTGAAGGAGCCGTCAGCCGGCGCGGTGGTGACCCCTCACCGGCACAGTCTGTGTGGTGATGTGTGGGAGGCCTGACTTCGCGGAGCTGCTCCTGAAGGGAGGCAGTCGCGGTGCCGCCGCGCCATACTATTCTCGCCGCGCTGATGACAAGCTGACTCGCCTCAGTGCCGCCATTCCATCGCGTCTGATGCGGTGTCCCTGTGGGCGGCGGATCGCGCCGCCCTCTCGCGGCACGCTCTGAGGTCAACTGGGAGCTCGCGGGCCGCTGGCCGGTCAACGCGCACTCTGTTAAACGAACACACAGGTTTTTGTATGTACTCTGTTGGTGATGTTATCGCCGGCCCCCCGCTGTGTGGACGGGCGAAATACACGCACGTGAAAGCATTAATATGTATATAGCTGAGTAATTCGAAGTTCTTTGTTGCGAGAGTCAGGAATTTGTTGTTGGTGACGGTTGAGACTGTGGGTCCTCGTCTGTTGTCTTATCCTGGGTTTACACTTTCGCGATTGGACGAGTGGGATTCGGAATTCACCTGTGCTCACGCCTGGGTCGTGCTTGCGTATGGCAGGATGTGCCTGTGTGTGTGCGCGCGCGTAGCCGACGCCCGGCAGTGTTGTATCACAGTGAGTCAGCAAAAGTTGGTCAGTGTTTGCTTGGCCGTCGGCTCGGCTCGAGTGGCTCCAGGACCTGGCAGTCAGTACCTAAGCGCGAGTGAATTGCTGCGACGCACAGCGAACTTTCACAACTTCATACATCAGCCGGCCGTTGGACCCGTTTTGGTTGTTGGTACGGTGGAGTAACTGTATCTTGTGGTACGCAAGGCGAAGAAGCTGCTAAACTAGCTTTCGCTGAGGTAAGTTTCACGGGCGCTCAGCTGGAAGCGCTCCACTGACAAAATACGGTGTAGATCCGGGATTCACAAGTGATTCCGGAGAGGGCCTAATTCGTTTATTCATTTTCATCTCACGTTACACTTCGTGAAATAGGAGGCATTTATAACGATTGCTGAATAGAAAAATAGCGGGTCGGGTGCCCTCACTGAAATCATGGATGAAATGCAACACGTTATTTTCGAAATATTCTTGGGGTGGTAGAAACTCATCCAAATAAAACGCAATTGTTACGTTTTTGGCGCAGCGTTCTAAGCAAAACAAACTCCGCGCCGCCAGCTCAAGCTTGAGTTGACGAGTCACGAGTGCAGGCGGTAAGTTAGCATTTATTTATTTTTGTATGTTGTATTTAGGGCGAACAAACATACAATTTTCTTTGTAAACATGCATATTGTATTGATTTCCCCTTGCAATGTTCTGTCGTCGTTTTTGCATGTTCTGGAATGAGGAATGTCGAGGATGCCTTTTCACGTTTTTCCTCTCATTTTGATTTAAAACGTAAGAAATCGTATAAGATTATTACGGTGTAAATATGTGAATAATGACAATGTGGATCATGCCAAGTACAGCCCAAGTACTTGAGCATACCATTGATTTGTTTTTGAGGGGCGCGTAGCTGGAAGGGTTGTACCATTGACAAAACATATTATTTTTCAGCATTAAGATGGGAGCAATTACTGTTGGTATCATCACAGGTATGTTTTTCAGCACCTTCTTAGGGCTAACAGTCATAATGGCAAACATGTTCTAACACCAGACTTTTCATGCTCCTGGTAATAAATTGTGTCAGTATTGCCATGGTTTTACAACCTTGTTTGTTTGTTTATTGGGGTTTTGGGCACACCAACAGTTTTACAACCTGCCTTTTTCTATCAGGTACAGACTGATATTGATATGGCAGAGCACTGCCAATATAAACCAGTAGTTACTTGTCATGATCACTCAGTGTATCAGGCCAGAACCAAATCAGCAGGTGAGTGACAGAAAATGGTTGTGTACCCCACAGTCAGCGACCGAGTGTCGGCTGGGACAGCCACAGATCGGTCTGGACCAGCTCTCAACACCCTGCTGCAAAGTGGAGAACTCTTCTCAGCATCTGCTCTGGAGATTAAGGTGGTGCCTGATGAGAAGCAAGACATACAGGTAAACTTGATAGTTTAGTTATACAAATACTAGCAAGTGTAGGGTTAAGTTACCCATTCATAACCTACTTTAGGTAATTTTATCACATTGTATTAAGCAGGTATTTTATAGTCCATGTTTTTTGCATGATATGGAGGCTGGTTCTCAGCAGATAAAGCAGCACCTTATTAGTTTTTGGTTTGGGTACTGGGCTGCCCCTGGCACTGTAAGCTGGAACTGAAACTTCCATGTAATTCCAGTGTCCCCATCTGGCTGACAGCATGCCTGTGCAGTGCAACCTGCCAAGCGGCCATGGTTGACCTTGCTGTGCTGTGACCTGTTGCTGACTTCTGGACTCTGGTGACCTGTGTGTGCCCTGCCAAGGGGCTGTGATGGACCTCTTGTTTTACATTTAACCTGCTGTGCTGCTCACCTCAAGCCTCTGTGTGACCTGTGTGTGTCCTGTCAAGGGGCTGTGATGGACCTCTTGTTGTGCCTTTGCAATGATGTTCACTTCAAGCCTCTGTGTGACCTGTGACCCACCAGGTTCCAATTACAAACCTCTCCTCTGACCTCTGATCTCTGGGTGTCCGACAGACAGCGGTGACAGACCTTTCCTCTCGCTGTGATCTGCTGCTGACCTCTGACCTCTAATCTCTGTGTGTCCCGACAGACAGCGGAGACGGACCTCTCCCCTCGCTGTGACCTGCTACTGACCTCTGATCTCTGTGTGTCCCGACAGACAGCCGTGACGGACCTCTCCCCTCGCTGTGACCTGCTGCTGACCTCTGACCTCTAATCTCTGTGTGTCCCGACAGACAGCCGTTACGGATCTCTCCCCTCGCTGTGACCTGCTGCTGACCTCGGGCGGCACGGGGTTCGCGGCGCGTGACGTCACTCCGGAGGCGGTGTGGCCGCTGCTGGACCGGCCGGCGCCCGGACTGGTGGCTGCTATGCTGGCAGGGTCGCTGGCCATCACGCCACTAGCCATGCTGTCCCGCCCTGTGGCCGGCGTGCGCGGCCGCTGCGTTGTGGTGACGCTGCCTGGCAGTCCTAAGGCGGCGTTGGAGTGTCTGCGGCTGCTGGCGCCCGGGCTGCCGCACGCTGTGGACCTGGTGAGACAGCGGCTGCCGCAGGTGGAGACCGTGCACCGGCAGATGCAGGAGGGAGACACGACGGACGGCGCAGAGACGGCGGGGACACCAGTGACGGATTCTGCCAAGACGCCCACGACGGCCTTAGCAGCCCCAGCAGCAGCAGGACATCACCATCACTGCCCGCACCAGCGCGGAGACGCGGCGGCCGGCGTCTCGTCGGTGGATGTCACCCAGGTCTCCGGACGGGACCGCCGCTCCCCGTACACCGCCATCCCGCTCGCCGACGCCCAGCAGATCACGCTGGACGCCGTGTCGGCGCTGCAGCCCGGCATCGAGACGGTCAACATCACCGCCGCGCTCAACAGGGTGCTGGCTGAGGACGTCTCCGCCCGCGTACCACTGCCGCCGTTCCCGGCCTCGGTCAAGGACGGGTACGCGGTGCTGGCCGCGGACGGCGTCGGTGTGCGGCGCGTGCTCGGCGCGTCAAACGCCGGTGTTGATGACGGCGGCGCGGGAGAGATGGTGGTGCCTGGCACCTGCGTGCGGATCAGCACCGGCGCGCCGCTGCCGCGCGGCGCCGACGCCGTGGTGATGGTGGAGAACACGCGGCTCGTGGAGGCCTCTGACGATGGCACCCGGGAGCTGAGCGTGGAGATCCTCGCTGCGCCGGGGGTCGGGCAGGACATCCGACCCGTGGGGAGTGACATGTCGGCCGGCACCCCAGTGGCGTCCCGCGGCAGCCGGCTGGGCGCCTTCGAGCTGGCGGCGCTGGCGGCGGCCGGCGCCTGCGAGTTCCGCGTGTTCTCCCGGCCGATCGTCGCCGTCCTCTCCACCGGTAACGAGGTGCAGGAGCCGGGCGAGCCGCTCGCCGCCGGACGTATCTACGACACCAACCGGCTGACGCTGCTGTCGGCGCTGCCGACCGCCGGCGCGGAGGTCATCGACGCCGGCATTGCGGTGGACGAGCCGGGCGTACAGCTGGCGGCGATGCGGGACGCGCTGCGCCGCGCCGACGTGCTCGTCACCACGGGCGGCGTCTCCATGGGCGAGCGCGACATCATCAAGCGGCTGCTGACGCGCGACCTCGGCGCCACCATCCACTTCGGCCGCTGCTTCATGAAGCCGGGCATGCCGGCCACGTTCGCCACGCTGACGCTCGACGGACGGCCCAAGTTCGTGTTCGGCCTGCCCGGAAACCCGGTCTCCGCGGCCGTCTGCAGCGTGCTTCACGTCCTCCCTGCCCTCAGGAAGATGGCCGGCCTCACCGACTACCGCTACAGTACGCTGACAGTGCGTCTGGAGCGCGAGACACGACTCGACACGCGGCCCGAGTTCGTGCGCGCCACGATCGTGCCGACGGCGTACGGCGGCCGGCCGACGGCGCGGACCACCGGCAGTCAGCAGAGCAGCAACGTGCGCAGCCTGTGCGGCGCCACCGTGCTGCTGCAGCTGCCGGCGGCGTCCGAGCGGTGTGCCCACCTGCCGGCCGGGGCCGAGGTGGACGCTATTCTGCTGCACGGCCACTTCTGTGAGTGATGAGAGGCGCGGGGGTGGACGGAGGGGACTGGGCTGGGTCTATATGGGACACTGGGACACCAGCTGTGTGAGGGATACAAGGTGCAGGGATGGACGGGGGACGGGGGACTGGGCTGGGTCTGTATGGGACACTGGGACACCTGTGTGAGTGATACCTGTGGGAGGGACACCTGTGTGAGGGACACCTGCGGGAGGGACACCTGCGGGAGGGACACCTGTGGGAGGGACACCTGCGGGAGGGACACCTGTGTGAGGGATACCTGTGTGAGGGATACCTGTGGGAGGGACGCCTGTGGGAGGGACACCTGCGGGAGGGACACCTGCGGGAGGGACACCTGTGGGAGGGACACCTGCGGGAGGGACGCCTGTGGGAGGGACACTTGTGTGAGGGATTCCTGTGAGAGATACAAGGTGGAGGGACGGACGCCGCGTGACGGGACAGACTGCGTGGGAGAGGTGCCTCCACTTTGGTCTGTAAAAAGTCAAGACTAGATTGGTGTGTGTTTGTATGTCGGGTGCCCTATCAAAACTGGATGGCACTGACCTACTTGAGATCTGGTAGATGTTTGGACACGCCCTGCAAGTTGTCCAAGGTAGGATTAGTATGCATTGTTATTCATTGAGGTCAATCGACTTTCTGATGTAAAGGACTCCGATCGTCGACCCTGACAAGATTTCCAAGTCACCTGTCATGGTCCTGCCCAACAGAACGACAGTGTCTAATACCGCACTTTCAACTTGTTCTCTGCACGCCTGACGACCCGTGCTTTGATGCCGTACTGACTCCGGCCTGGACTCCCTTTCGATAGGATTCGGCTGCTCCAGCCACCACTGTACAGCGGATGAATCACATTCCGCATGAACCTGGGAGCAGCAGCTGAGCGCCGGGGCAGATAATGCAAGTATTCAGCGACCGTCTTCCGACACAGGGTGGAGCTCTTCTTGCTCCGCAGAAATCAGGAACGGCCACGCGGTGGCAAGGTTCAGTTTATATGGCCGATTTTGATGGTGCTTCCTTGTGGTGCGATGGCTTAGTCGCTATGAATCGTGAGTGCCTTGCCGAAATTGTGTTTTTGTGAGTTTCTAAAATTTGTTTGTCGTTTAGCTGACTATGAAGATATGGGAGTCAGTATTTGTTTTTATGAGAACAGCAACCGGAGCGAGTTTGCCTTGCTGGAGAGATTATTTTTATGTTGAAGTGACATCGGGTATTGAAAGAGTTATTCGGGACTACACATATATACTTTTTATTTCTAGCTTGTATCGTTATAAGTCGTTTACTAGCTTTGTTTGTTTGTAATCGATGTCATTATTGATGTATTTAGTAGCGATTTTGTCAGCAGGAATGTGATCGATGAATTTGCGAATCATGTCAACAGTATTGGAGGTAATTATGTGGGAGTTGGGCCATCCTGGAAATACAGCTCTGTTAGCATTGAAGACATTTTTGGAGTTGGGGCGGTCGTGGCCTAGTGAGTAGAGCGTTCATATGGTGACGTGAATGTCCCAGGTCTATATGTCCGACTGAGCTTTTTCCCGAAGTCTATGCGTATTTTTTCCATTTCAAAGCTATAAATAGTTAATACATCAACTGCATAATTGCATATGCATGTAACAACAATCGGTTCAACGTAGCCGATAGCATGCCCCGTGGTGGCACAAATCAGTTTCGTGTAGTAATTGTCCGCTGGACTCACTTGTGTAAACTCAGTGCGTATTTGCTGTGACGATACTTGGCATCTACGTGTTAAAACATCCACGCACTTGCGTCAGTTTCCCGACTGCATTAGGACGTACGGACACAAGCCGTTAATTTAATGCATATTTACTGTGCCCCCACCACCCCCCGTTGGCAGATCACACAATGCTGCACCAGCCTGGTCTTTGAGGGGGGTGAATTGCATAGGATATGTGTCGCCTGTACAGCCCAAGTGTCGCAAAAAACCACACCGGAAATGACAGTGGTAAGTGCTGACGTCACGGTAGTGGAAATGAGCCATCCTAGGAACGACCATTGTAGCACCCCTACAGCAGACCTCGCATTCAGGGGACAGGATCTGCGTCTGCTGTGTGGACTCAGCACTGGACCGAATAGCAGGGTGTGATCTATGCACCGCAGAGTGCACTTAAAACATTCATCGTATTGGAGTGTGACGCGGCACCTAACGATGGCGGTACCGGTTTGATACACCAGCAATTTGCTTGCTTTTAGATACACGGCTGTATCGTGAAAGCTAGTATTTTTACAGGTCATTGGTTCGAAATTTCCCTTCTGAGCAATATGTCGAGGTCCCAGTATGTATTGTTTATTGTATAATATTTTCAGTCCTGCGAGTTCTCCTGCTCTCTTCCTGAAACTCGGCATTCTCCCTGCAATACTCATTTGAATATCGGTGCCGTATTTGCTTCGTGGTGCCTGTTTGTCTTATCTCATTCAACAAGGACACATCGCACCTTTCAAAGCCACCCAAGACGGCCCCTCGAACATTGTGCCGGTCTGCTGTACAAGCGAGTCTCCACCCAGCATGCGAATGGGGTATACATCTGGAAGACAGGTGGCATGCCTCCCTGTCAGGTGTCGACTGGCTGACGGGATCCCCGGACTCGCATACCGTGCCGCCGTGCGTCACCCGACCTACCACGCCCAGAACACCGGCCACTGCCGGTCCCTTCCGCTACCAAGCCAGGGTGACTTATAAAGAAACCAAGCGGCGGCATCAGTCGAGACACCACGCAATATATATAACGACTATATATATGAGTATATTCTATACTATATATTTATTTGCTTATCAGTGATGGATTCACAAAATGGATGAATGAACGTCAATTTGGTGTCATTTTAGCGACTTCAGTCCTTTCCGGCGAAATGGCCCCGATGTCTCCTGGATCGGCCACTCGCCAGTGATTCTGCATTGGTCCGTGTCGAACCTTTTTCACGGCATTCGGATAAAAAGCTAAAAGAGAAGGCAAGTGACTGAAGCAGAAAAAGGCGTACAGCAAAATGACATCTGCACCGGAATCCATAGCAGAGTCTGAGGCCACCCGTGGAAAGGTACCAAACTGAACCCGATTCCCTCGGACGTGGCAGACAAGAAGGCGAAGTTGAATTGCTTCGCGCTCGAGACTCAACCATCGCATAAGGTCGCTATTTGAGTCCCCTTCAGACATAACAGATACAGGGCTGCTTTCATGAACCATCGCGGAATGTGTCCGCGAGAGCGTACATTGCACGTACATTAGTTGACTGTTCAAGGAGCATGGTTTGTTCTCACCCACTGGTGCAAACTGTGTACACGGTTAGTACTGGTCCGTCTGATGAATCGTCCGACGACTCCTCTCACGTTTAACAAAGGGTGTGGGGCCCTGCATGGCGTCTGCAGCCGTCGCTGCGTTAATTTCCTATTAACACCGCGACATTACGTTCCACACGGGAACTGAGGCACCACATAGTGCATAGCCGTGTCCCGACACGTGTACCCATCAATACTTGTAACACGCATTTCAGCCAGTCAGGAGTTTAGAAAGACAAAGTTGGCCATGGTCGGAAAATCGATCGATGGTGCTATCAGGCGGCAATAATTACCGGTATTTGTCAGCGCTGGCGCGTATCTTTATTCATACCGGTGTGTGCATCGTTATTGATTCGCTAGACCCGTTGAACATGTGACATGGACTCGGAACCACTGGAATGTATCCAATCAACATCGACTTTATCACCACTTATCCAATACCTCACGAAACTGCTATGGATGTCCAGCCGGTACCAATACCTCACGAAACTGCTATGTTCTGCACTGGTAACGTACGCGTAAGACTCCTTTTCCTTCGAATCCCAAACACGGACCGCGTCACAGGTGGCGCGTCAGCGATCCGGCATGATTCAGGCAGGTATCACTGTGTGCGGCGTAATGGAGTGGTACGGCGACAATTTGTGGGCGGGGTCTCTCATCTGTCGGCGCGTTCGAGCGGCGCCGCCGGCGTGGTATGCCGGGCACGCATTCTGGTATCCGCGCCGCCGCGCCGCCCCGTCCCCGCCGCCCCGCTTACAGATGTTCAAAGTCGGCCGAACACTGCCGCGAACGCGAATTAATGCAGCACACCGTGAACGCCAGCCCGTTTTCTGCGGCTCAGGCGGCAGCCGACCGTTCCAGCCTCCGGTCAGGCGGAGCAGTCCCCAGCTTCCCGTCTCTGCCAGTCCCAGTCCGTCTCTGGACATGTCCCAGCTTCGTCTTGCTAGTCCAGCTCCGTCTTCATGGAAGTTCCCAGCTCCGTCTCTGGCCAGTCCCCAGCTCCGATCTCTGGCCAGTTCCAGCTCCGTCTCTGGACAGTCCCAGCTCCGTCTCTGGAATCCGTCCGTCATCTGGCCAGTCCAGCTTCCGTCCCTCTGGCCCGTCCCAGCCTCCGTCTCTGGCCAGTTTTCCAGCTCCGCTCTCTGGACAGTCCCAGCTCCGTCTCTGCCAGTCCCAGCCTTCTGTCTTGGACAGTCCCCAGCTCCGTTCTCTGGCCAGTTCCGAGCTCCGTACCTCTGGACAGTCCCCAGCCCGTCTCTGGGCAAGTCCCGCCCTCCGTTCTGGCCAGTTTCTCCAGCTTCCGTCTCTGGACAGTCCCACCTCCGATCTCTGGCCCAGTCCAGTCCAATCTCTAGGAGCAAGTCCCAGCTTCATGGCGAGCAGACCAGCCGCTTCTGGACAGCTCCCTCCCCCTGCTCCGTCTCTGGCCGTCCCCAGCTGCGTACTCTTGACCAGTCTCCCAGCTCTCGGGTCTCGGCCACGTCCCGCTTCCGTTTCTGGCCAGTTCCCTATGCTCCGTCTCTGACTCTTTGTCCCAAGCTCCGGGTCTCTGGCCCGAGTCCAGCTTTCCATCTTCTGGCAGGCTCGCGCTCCCGTCTTCTGGGGCCATTCCCAGCTCCGTCCTCTGTGCCAGGTCCCAGCTGGCCGTCTCTGGACAGTTCCAGCTCCGTCTCTGACTGTCCGTGGAGTTAGCCCAACGCCAACGAGCAACGGAAATTTTGCCAATGCATATTGGTTTTTGCCAAAATACGGCAATGTTAGGCTCAAGTCGCAATACGAGGATCTGACAATCTGATCTTTATCTTCATGTCAAATGTCAAGGTCAAATGAGCAATCCCTCAAAAATCACGTTATGTAACCCTTTTTGTGGACAAACGGATGCGTTGCACGTTTGTTCAATGGCAACTAATCGAAAGAAGGTGCGTCAAAATGAAGATGGAGTGTCCTTTTCCCGATAATTTCTATCTTCAAGGTCACTAGGTCCAATAACTTTTAAACTACCGAAACCCTCAAAAATCGACCTTATGTACTTTTCGTGGACAAACGGTGCGTTGCACGTTTTTTTTTTTCAAGGGACCAATCGAAAATAGCGCGTTAACAACTGGGCAAGATGAAACTTCTTTTCCGAATTTCCCATTTAGGTCTCCTAAGGTCCAATCAACGTTTAATCTACCGAAACTCTCAAACATCTGACCTTATCATGATCACTCGTCCTGTGGCACAACGGTGGCGTTGCACGTTTTCTTTCAAGGGCACCAATTCGAAAGAGCAAAGTCAAAATGACAGATTGGGGATTTTTTCCGGAAATTGATTAAGGTCACCTAAGGGTCCACACAATATTCAACGTTTAACTACGAAAAACCCTCAATCACTTTGTAAACCCATTTTGTGGACACTAAGTCGCGCCTCTTTCGATTGGTGCTCTTGAAAAATAACCGTGCAACGCACGTGTTTGGTTGTCTACCAAAAGGTACATAATGTCGATTTTGAGGGTTTTCGGTAGTTAAACGTTGATTGGTGACCTTAGGTGACCTTAATCGAAATTTCGGGAAAAACTTCATCCTCATTTTGACTCGCTCTTTCTATTTGTGCCCTTGAAAAAAACGTTTAACGCACCGTTTGTCCACAACAAGGTACATAAGTTCGATTTTGAGGGTTTTTGGTAGTTAGACGTTGTTTGGTGACCTTAGGTGACCTTAATCGAAATATCGGGAAAAGCCCCATCTTCATTTTGACTTGCTCTTTCGATTGGTGCCCTTGAAAAAACTGTGCAATACACTGTTTGTCCACAAAAAGGTACACAAGGTCGATGTTGAGGGTTTTCGGTAGTTAAACCTTGATTGGTGACCTTAGGTGACCGTAATCGAAATTTCTGGAATAACCCCATCTTAATTTTGACGCGCTCTTTCGATTGGTGCCCTTGAAAAAAAAAACATGCAACGCCCAGCTCCGTGCGTTTGTCCACAAAAAGGTACATAATGTCGATTTTCAGGGATTCGCTCATTTGACCTTGACCTTTGACCTTGACATTGCAAATAACATTAGATTCACAATCCTCGTATGCGACTTGACCTACATGCATATCGTGGGCAAAAAATATTGATGTTGCAAATTTCCGTTGTGTTGGCTGTTGGCTAACTTCACGGACCTGACCGACCGAGTCGGGAGACCATGTTTAATGTTTATATCAAAATATCGATTGTAAAACAAATATTAACCAACGCATATAATGACGAGAGTATTTTATAACGCCGATGCGATTTGAAAATTGCAATAATGATTAATGCCATGTTTATTCTTAACAATACCTACTTCTAGCTCAATTTGTCGAATTATCCTATTCACTCATAACCTCTGCCTCTTCGCCTTCGCATCCTGCAAGTTATGACGGCGATTGATGCACGTCATGTTTGTTTTTTATCCATTTTGTGCTGCGCTGAAAATGCATTTGTATACCAACGATCCCGTCACGGCTCATCTGGTGAGCGGCGCAGCGCCTAAAGCGGCAGCGAAACACTGACTTATTCCTCTCCTAACCGCCCGCCATCATTCGTCGCGACTGGTTCCGAAAAGCCATATACATATCTGCTACATTCTGACAAACAGAACACAAGACAACAAAGCCATCGTCGGCCCGTCACCGCTGTCCGGGACTCGGATGAAGGACGGCAGAAGGTGGCATATCTCATTGACTTGCGGGTCTCTTCAACGGTTTATGGTAAACATGTCACGGGTCGAACTCCTGCTCGCTGAATTTAGCCGGGTTGCCAGCAGGAAGACAGCCGGAGCTGCATCTAGACTGCAAAAAGTGATTCACGTTGTTATGCCCCTCCATTTCGAGGAACCAATTGGATGTGGTCTCAGAGTCCTAATTAGGTTGTCGCAGATAGAACGCAATGCATTATTTTTTTTTGCGATCTGACTGGAGTTGAGCACAGGAAAAAAGGACAAAACTGCTACTGTTTCGATCTATGCCAATAACTATGACATTTATCTCGCTTAGTGACAGCAAACTGAAGATTGGTGATATCGTCTTAAAATACACTCGACATAAAATCGGCGTCAAATGCACACCTATACAGGCGTGGATTTACGGGCGGGTGGCGCTGGGGCGCGCGTCCTTCCCTGAAGACCGATGAATTCAACGAAAACACTTCCAAATATTCATAAAATTGATGCAACGTGCTTCATAATAACTGTTCGTTACAAAAAAGACTGGATATTTGAAAGTGACGATAAAAGATGCCTGTACCAATACATTTTACCGGCCATAAACATCGCACCCATTACCGCCACCCTCTCCTGGGAAGAATTCTGGATCCGCGCGTGCCTGCTATACCTACCTAAACCTGTCCAGTGTACAGGGGCGTAGGAACTCATTTAAAGTTGGGGGGGGGAGGGGGCAAAATGTATTTTGAAGTCGATTCTTTCCATGCAACGTCCATAGGCGTAATGTTTAAGTCCGGAATTGTTGGGGAGGCAGTTTCCCCCTGGCCCATAGGCTCCTACGCCTATGCCAGTGTAATATCGACACGGAAACCTGCTTCGTATATTCCACCGTCAAAATCAGTCTCATTTGTCAATAGGTACCTACGCAATGCTCACACACTGGACCAGGTAGTAGTACAGTAGTACGTAGCCAGGATTTCGTCCAGGGGGATGGCGGCGCTTCGAAAGGGTTGAAAGGGTCCCTTTCCAAACGTTGAAAAAGACAGATGAAAAGGCACGTTACAAGGATGGAGAATGCAGTATGACAGGTATGACATGGGCCATACCAACGTTTAGGAGCTGGAGTTAGCAAACTGTCATATCAACTTTGAAACCAGCGACAACAATTTGGAATCAGCCATACCGACTTAGAATATTTTTAGGTTCGAGACCTGTAACTCTTAAAGCAATAGCGCCGCGGAGCGCCGCGAACATTTTGAGTCTTATGCCCTGGGGCCTGGATATGCATTTTAATCAATGCGTCGCATTGCGCATGGTGCGGACCTCTAAAAATGTTATTGTGCGCTTAAAGCGCAGTAGAAAAAGTGCTTAAGTGAAATATATTGTCCACTCATATAGGGAAAATATCAAATAATAAAGAGCACGAATGCGGCCGAGAAACCGACACGATATTTTTTACCCGGCATATAAAACAAGTAAGGCGCCGTTAACCCGTAGTTGACGATGAATATTGTGTGAGCGCGAAGGAAAACATTTATGGTGAATGTTCAACTCTCTGAGAGTCGTTAGCAAGTAGCTTTCTGGATACAAAATGGGTCTGCACGTGCGCACTGCGCACGTGCAGAGGCACCCACCGGCCACCCTTGACTTGTGGGAAAGCATCTGACTAGCCTAGGAGCCGCTCCGATCAGCCCAGCGACTCTTCTGGTCGGACTACGCTGGCTGCTTTTTTGCCCTGCCGACATGCTCAAGTCAATGCTCAAGTCAAGGCAAGTGGCCCTTCGAACTGCCCTGGGGCCCCTCCGTGCTGCCTACGGGCCAATTCGGCATGTTCAGGGGGCGCTTCTTAGTTCTTACCCACCCGTAGAGGCCCTTTCGGTCTGATCAGGGGATTCCAAGGTAAAAAGTCGAAAGATAAAAAGTAAATGGATGGAAAGTCAAGGGACGAAAAGTCAAGTGGTGAACATAAGACATCGCTAAAAGTCGAAAGATTAAAAGTCGAAAAGGTAAAAAGTCAACATGGCAAAAAGTGAACTCGCTAAAAGTCGAATAATATAAAGTCGTATAGATAAAAGTCGAAAGATAAAAAGTCGCAAAGGTAAAAAGTCAGCACGACAAAAAGTTAACATTCTAAAAGTCGAATAACAAAAATTCGTATGGATAAAAGTTGAAAGATAAAATTATAAAAGGTAAAAAAGTCAACGTTGCAAAAAGTCAACACGCTAATAATAAATACCACACGGGGCCGATAAAATAATTTATTTAGGACCGAGGTCGTTGTTGGATTTTCCGCCTGAGACCTACGAAGGTCGAGGGTGGAAAATCCTAAGTGTGAGAAAAAACGTTGAATTTATCCGCCGACGCGCGCGGTCGGCGACGTAACGGTTTCCGGGGCCGCACTGGCGCAACTAATAAAGCGATCCGCACGAAATTTTCACCGCTCGTGGGTTTCGTGAATCAACAGGTCGTATTAAAATCTGGCGTTGATCCAACAGACGGGGCGGCGTCGGCGCGTGCAAACGTCGCCTATTGGTTTAACAAAGCAAACGATAAATTCAGAAATCGTGAGAAACGGGCCAACGTTCCCGGACCGATAGCTTGGCAGCAGGTCACAGCGACATGCAGGCAACCACTTGTGTGATAGACAATCGATTGGCCTGGCGAAAATCCTAAGTGTGGTATTTATTTTATCATATGTCTACCTCCGTTTTGAAAAACTGCGTAAAAATAGTTTGGTAAAATGTAAATGCCCGGCGGGCCGAAAGCTTTGACCANGTCGAATAGTAACTCAGCAGGCCAGCTAGTATTTTACAGTGGCCTGGAGTTTACTTCTTTTTCAACCTAATCGAACTGGACCTTGCCTTATAATGGGCCTGTTCCCGTCGCACCTCTGACCTCTTCAAAGTTGCTCCCACTTGGTCCAGTGACCAGTCGTAACACAGAGCAGTTGCAATTGGAGCAACTTAGGTTAGAGGCGGTTAGAGGCGCGACGGAAACAGGCCCAAAATATCGCTGCTGATGGAGCATATCGTAGCTGAGTGGACACACGCGTGTGGTGACATGCAGCCTACGGCTGCCAAGGTTTATAATATATGGTCCAAAAATGTGGGGCTTTTTTACAGCTCTTGCTTTATCATGCCACCTTTACCCGATGGCCCGTCGGGCAGAACAGCCCTAGCGATATTTTTCGCCATGTCCGTGTATGAACTGCCGGGAATGACGACCTCTGGCCCGGGGTCGGAAAAGGCTAGCCGAGCGATATGGTCCGCGTTTGGGCGGGATCACTTTGGGTCCGTGGGTGTATGGAACAGCATCAGTGATCAGTGGGACTACCGATAATATCGAGACCCCTCGTACTGACAAAGTATGTGATCTTGATCTCTCCGCGCATGTTGTACGCGGGTGGCTTTTCGACATAGTACATCTGAGCAATGAAGATTTTGCCAAAGGACTGTTGATCCGTCGACTTTTTTCCATGTTGGCTTTTTGACTGTTGACTTTTAACCCTGTTAGTTTTTTGTCATTCTACTTTTAGTTCGTTTTACTTTTGGTCCGTCGACTTTTTCAATGATGTCGACTTCTTGACAGTAGACTTTTTAACCTGTTGACTGTTCGTCGATTGACTTGTATCCGGTTTTCGACTTTTTCATCGTTGACTTTTATTTTCCACGTCTACTTTTACCGCCGACATTTATAACTTTTGACTTTTTACTATTGACTAATTATACTTTTACTAACATCCGTTTACTTGATGTCATTCGAATTTTCGTCCGGCACCCGATGAAACCAGCTAAAACAGTAACACGTGTCACTGTGTTTCACATGAGTTGGAGGCATTCATTAGTTATTTTCACCAGTCGAAACAGGAACATGTTAGTTTTATTTTACAAACGATCACATTTCATTACATTCAGTGCTGTGGACAAATTCACAGCATAAATTAAATATGGATCCAATTAGTTCATAGCCATTGCACAACTTCTACCAATTGTTCAGACTTCAATATAAATTGATATTCGTATTTCAAATACCAACTTGTTCGCTCCGGACTGCTAATATGCCGCTCTCGCCATGACAAATATCAAATGGATATCGATATTGTGCAATAGTCATGTTACTATTGCTTCATAAATCCCAATATCATATGGACTGAAGTATGTACTTCAGAACTTACCTGTCTTCATTCAGGTCTACAGACTACACTCACAAAAGTGCTACCTTAAAGAATGCCGTATTACACCTTACTTTTAAACGCAACGCAATACTGACGGTGCCAAGTTATCTGGATGCGAGACTTACCGCTTTGGAGATCACCAGACATGGTTCGGCTTGGGTGTTCTCTCTGATCACAACCAACACTCCCAAGCTCTCTGGTTCCCGTCAGTCCCTGACTTGACTGCTGGCCCTTCGCCCTACCCTCCGCTCTGAACCACACCGGCCCGCCCGCTTCTCTCGCGCTGAGAAGAGGGTGGCTGCAGGGAGGACTGCCCTCCCCAGCACGGTCCACGAGGCAGCCCCAGTCACGTGATCCTGCCGGGACCCAATCACGTGGTCTCGCCTGATCTCAAGGTCACACAGGTCGTCAACAGGGCATCTGATGGCGTGGACTGTGGACTGGGGGCGGAGACCGCCGGCCGCCGGGGGGGAGGAGACAGCAGGCGATTCCAGGATTGTTTAGAGATGAATAGTTCGCTGAGAGGCATGGCTTGTCTTCACATTGCTGTTCTTGGAAACTCGGTAGATAAATGGTATGCCTTTGCCACGGCGTAGAAACTTCATTTTGATTGGGGTTGCAACTTGCACAGGGACTCGTCTACGTCTAACATGTTAACTAGAGGCCAACCCCACCCACCTCCAGTTACAGGTCCAGCCCCCCAGTTGAGCTGAAGTTCGACCCTCTTCAGGGGGCAGCGCGACCGGCGCCAACAGACCACAATGCATGCCCGACGCTTTTGTTACCTTGAGTCGCCAAATACGTATCGTTTTAATCGATAAAATGAATGCAAATATTAAAGTCTGGTGGCCAAGCTGCTTAACATTGACAGCAAATATGTTTAAGGCTATTAGCTAGTAATGTTGAGTATCGGCAAACGCGTTCTTGTCGCCAAGAGCTACACGTGCTATTGTTCCAAAATAAGCGTCCCGCTGGGTTGGCCGTCACAGCAGTTAAAGCAGGGGCGGATCCAAGGGGGGGGGGGGCAATCCGGCTATGCCCCCCCCAAAGCGATAAAGGGTGGGGCCAACATATCTCCCCAGGATATCAGTGAATACCCACATTATTCATTACGGACTGATTTGGTACTATTTGGCATTAACATGGTGGAGATCTGGTACTTTCGAGGAAAGATAATAATGCTCATCGTTAAAATAGCTTTAAAGGCAGTCAAAATCCAGCTATCACCATAATAAAACTGAAAATTTTCGCACGCTCCGCGACATCACACAAGCTTTCGCAATGCCTTACACAACTTAGGAAAATGGGAAAATTAGTATTTACATTAAGTGTCTGGGCAGAGGGCCTCCTTGACGGTAATTCCTGACCCCAGGGCCACTTCATACAACATTAACCCTCGCCTTACCGTTTCCAACTTTCGCCGTACGGGGGGGGGGGCTGACAGGATTTCCAGTTAACTTCCAAATCAAGCATCATAGAGCAACGCGGTAAGAACCAGCATGTTGCCTGTCATGTGAGGAATCTAACGGTGTGCAGTTTTGTAGTTTTCAGGTCATTGGGTGAACTTCCAGGTCAAGTGAATGACCTCGACTCGATCACGTCAAGAAAAAAGTTTTTTCTCCGTCAGAAAACCTCAAAATTAGAAAGTGATCAATGTAAATAAAAGGCATGGCCCTAGACCAGTTTCGTCACATAAATACAGGAAATGTATTTACTTGTTGGTATCTGGTCAAAATAAGTCCAAAAAGAGATAAAAATGACGTCATGTGTTTCTTTCGCTTGGGGGACCATCACTCAATCACAAATAGTTCATTGCAAGTCATTGCTTTGAAATTGGTGATTGGGGCATTTGCCCATATTTGAGTTCACTCACTTACGGTCAAACGTCATCTCACGGTTTTTCAAAATCTTTGACAATTTTGGAATTTTTTAGTGATTCCCCCATTTTTTCAGTTCTTAGGGGTAAGAAACCGCAAAAGTTTCGGAAATCCGAGTTGGCCTTTCCTAATTAAAATGACATTTTCGATCTTTGTCACTTACTGTTAGCAATTTGCTGCAAAACTCTATTTTCTACGATTTTTACAATATAGTTACCATTCTTTCCACCAACTATAATCGTCACTAAAACGTCATTATCTTCCAAATGACTGAACCAAATTCAGTGCAATTTTGCCAGCATACGAATGCAATTGTTGTCAACTCAGCTAGTACAAATTTCAGCAAGAATATAAAACTTATGTTATTTATACCATTAGTGTATACCATCGCTATAAACTAATTGCTTGGGTATGCAACCAAATGGAGATATACNAGCCGGCCACAGAGGAGCGACACCAGCCGGCCACAGAGGAGCGACCACCAGCCGGCCACAGAGGAGCGTCACCAGCCGGCCACAGAGGAGCGACACCAGCCAGCCGGCCACAGAGGAGCGCCACCAGCCGGCCACAGAGGAGCACCACCAGCCGGCCAGGCCCGGGTCAGACGGCGGGACTCTACAGGTGTGGGAGTGCTGTTTATTGGTTAGTTGGCCGTCTCCCGGCACGGTCATCAGGGCTGCAGCGACAGCGGAGCGCTGCAATGCATACAGAGGCGGAGGGTCGCGTGGGACAGAAGGGTCTGTGCGAGGATCAATAGGGCAGAGGTGAGGGTAGGACTGGTCACATACAGAGGCGGAGGGTCGCACGGGGCAGAAGGGTCTGTGGGAGGATCAATAGGGCAGAGGTGAGGGTAGGACTGGTCAGAGGGGCTCCGTAATAAAACACGGGCTTATTCGCTAGCATTATGACCATGGATATGATGTACACGATTGTAAAACAACAAATTATGACTTCTCTCTAAGCAATGCGCTCGAAGCCTTGAGTTCTGGCCTAAATTGTTTAATGTCCGTGTCATGGTTTCCAAAATCATAAATTTTAATCGTTCTGACCATGAAAGTGTATTTAGCTAATGCTCCTCAGTGTCGTTTTACGCTCTTTGCTACATGACTCTACATGCATTCATGTAGTTCCAGCGCCACAGCTCATGTTCAACTGTAGACTTTATAACGCCTGGCCTTAACGCCGTCCAGGCGGTTAAATGGATTTCACTGATGTTTAAGTGGGATTGCGGTGTGAGCTATATATCACCTCCCCGGATTAAATGTGACTCGGAGGCCATATATCTGCGATGACGTCATAGCTCTGTGTGCTGTGGCTGCCAATGAGACAGACTCGAGACAGTCAATTGCGAAATTCTTGAGCTTCCGTCGACTACGAATCAATATTATTTAGCACGTTGCAGTCTTCACCTATTGCAGCTGGTATGGCTTGAAGTATTTGGAGCTGACGAATCATCATTGACGATTGTCTTAAGTGTAAGCTCGTGTTGTATTTTGTGAAGGATATGAGAAGAGCTTGAATTAAATTGATAAGAATAACAGGCAAAACATATACAAGGAGAAAGTTAAGCAATTCAATTTCTACTAAATCCTTGTTAATCAGGTTATATATAGCAATCAAATCTAGACACACAACTAATGGATCGATGACATTCGATGTAATATATTTCTGACCGCTGGCCATGACCTGCATGCTTCCTATGGTTTGCGATAAGACAGTGCAATGTCGAGGCTTACACATTCTATAGCCCCCTGTGCCGGCTGTTTAGATGACATCTCTGAGCTGGGCCGTGGGCGGTTGGCGGCGGTTGGTGGAGGAGGGAGTCCCATTCACTGGTGACGGACTGGCCGGCGCTCCTCTGCACCAGCTGGGTACAGCAGCGTTAGACGGCCCGGGGGCGGCCGCGCGCCGCGGACGCCCCGCAGAACACCGCCGGGGTGCTAATGAAGGACCCAACTCCGATAAGGAGCGCGCCGAGAGCGCCCGTTAAAAGCGACTCTCAGCGGCGCCAGCGCTGCAGCACGGCCTTCTCTGACCATCAATGGCCAGCCGGCCGAGCCGAGCTGTACGGCGGCGGTGTCGTAACCAGCTACGGCGGGTCATGATGTGCCATTACGGCGGAGGTGTGCGGCGTCACTGCGCCTCATTATTGGCCGGCTGGGGGTCCTTGGCAGACCGCGCGCCAGCCCGGTTAAACGACTGTATGTCCTGAATAGATGGCGAGACAAAGGTTGGAATGCTCATGCATGCCAACGGACATGCAGTAAAACACTTAGGAGTTATGTTATTGCTCCAAAGATGAGCATACGCAACTGGAGGGTATTTGGTGGAAACTTTACGGTGACGACGGCAAATTAGTTTTAATTTGAAATTAACCCGCCATTGACTGGGTGGAGGGGGGAACCACCCACTGACGAACTTTTGCAATAGCTCAAAAACCAATAGAACTATCAACGAGAAACTTTGGCCTTTGGGTACCTTCTCCTACACCAGTTTTACGCCTTCTGTACACAGACAAATCGTATAACAATTTTCGAGATATAGCGACATAGGCTTAAGAACAGGGGGACCGGGGGGCCATGGCCCCCACATTTCGGCCAACTTGTTTGTTAAAATATTTATCTTTGCAAAGGAAGGACAATTTTAGGTGGCAAACGGTTCACCAAGGCATGAGGACGAGGAGTCCAAATCCGAAAAAAATATTGCACAGGAGGTTTAGTTTGACTCAAGACAAGATCGAAGTTTGTTTCACAGCACCCCCTCACTTTTCATGACGTTCCCACGTCAATGTATGTATAATTTACTGACGTCACAAAAAACAACCTAGACGAAAACAATCTGACAAACTTTAACAGACCGTGCAAAGGTCATATTTTAAGCAAAATGCAATACAAAGGTCAAAAGAGAGCAAATGGCAAGAGCCCCAAAATGGCTATCTCGGATTTGTGTAAATGTTGATTTTTTACTAACATGATTATAAAACCATCATTAAACGAACGTATATACATTAATATATCAAAACGAATGTATATATTAAGAGAACCGAACATATAGACGATTCTCAAACCGAGCTTTTCAAATATAAGCTATTTTTGGCTGAACTATGGGCTTCTAATGATGATAACATACCAACGTATTTTTCAAATTCTTCAAGATAAGGTTGCGGATTAAGTCACGTGACCAAAATGAGCATTCGGAAGCCAGGGGATCTTAACCAAAAGAAGAAACACTCAA
The DNA here is from genome assembly GCA_014673585.1 of Semibalanus balanoides. Taxonomy (NCBI): domain Eukaryota; kingdom Metazoa; phylum Arthropoda; class Thecostraca; order Balanomorpha; family Balanidae; genus Semibalanus; species Semibalanus balanoides. The sequence goes on from VOPJ01003781.1 coordinate 88,449, forward strand.
AGGCAGGTAGCAACCTATGGTGCACACTCATGTCAGTCACTTAATTTAATACATTTATGCGATATTAATTTCATTTTTTTAGCAAAGAAAATCAGTATGAAAAAAATTAAAATGCTATAGTATTGGATAAATAAAGAAGCCAATCAATCTACATGTCATAAAACAAAATAAGTATATTGCATTCTTGAAATAATGTTTACGGTGACTGAGTATTCTCTTTCAGTGGGGCCCACGCATGAAACTAGTCATCTAGATATAACTTATGCACATAATAAATAATCAATGCTTCATCCAAAGACATATTTCATAGCAAAATGCGCCTACTTAAAAAGGTATTTATTTTACGGAAGCCCTTTCCTCTGTGCATGAAACACGACGGAATAGTACTGGTCAGATTGTCTACTTGCGCCAGTTTTTGTCACGGAGCAGTAGAGATGAGGCTCCCGCCTCCCGTTCTTAAAGAAAGCCGGCATAAGATGATATAAACAAGCATAATATTTATAAATGATATAAAACAAGCAAATATATAAAAAATTTGGAACTCAATAGATAGTTCATCTAGGTTTTCTTCAGCGATAGCACGAATTTTGAAATCCCAGCTCGAAAATCATGAAAAAAATGCTGTTCGCACCCGAAAAAATTGACCTAGCAGTTGCGTGTTAAAATAAAAGAAGAAGTGAATGTGAGATTATTTTTAATACCTTACAAAATTACAGTTCAAGTTTTAGTGAAATTATGTTCTTTATATTATATTATTTATATATATATATCTTCCTTATTTTATATTAAGATTTTTATTATATTATAATTATATTATAATGTATCTTCAACATTATATATCTAATGCCTACATTTCAACGTGCACTGTAACAGTTAAAAGAAAGAATAAGTCATTATAAACTTATAACATCCCAAATCGAAAAATACGTTCACGTGAGTCGCAGCACCTGGTATTTCCTTTTAACGACCATCTACAAACAAATCAACGGCACCACTGCATTTTCTGAGCCAAAAAATGGTCCAGAAGGAAAAATGTGTTTTAAAAATTTGTCAATTTCAAATTTGGACTTTTATATGACGCTGACCTTGACCTGTGCTTGACAACCAAGCCTTATTTAAAGTAGGTATGTGGTGAAAAATCATACACCTTCCAAATATACGTACAAAACCAGTGGTGGCTACTTCCGTTATTCCGTTACATAACGAACTTTGTAACGGCAAGTAACCGATATCGTTACTTTTCAAAACAGGTCACGGACCAAGTAACTTCTGTAACTATATAATCAAGCCCGTTACTCCGTTATTTTTGTGTTGAGATAGTGCGCCGGCATGAAAAGGACGGGCACCACTAGCAGGGAAAATAGAGGTAGCATATACAAATATATATATATTACCTATCAAATCCCATTTTAGGTCATAGACCTCGAATGACCTGTATAAGAACGTAACCCCAGTGCAACATATTATTATGTAAAATAAATTCCAATTTTGAAATTAGCGTCATAAAATACCCAAGAAACTGCCAGAAGCTAAAAAGTCATCTCATGTCATCGGCGGTTACAAATACGAGTATTGTATTGTACAAATATTGTAAGTTACGAGATTGTAACTTACAATCTCAGTGGAAACCATAAATGTCACCTATGTATTAACATCTTGACCTGTTCATATGTTCCTGAACAACAAACACTCGGAACATGTACAAGTTTCAAGCATCGATACTACGGGACGCCAGTTGCGTCTGACGTGACCTTGAGAAACAGATCATAGGTCACGGGTCATGGGCAGTAGAGGCTGGCAATTTTAAGAGTACGTGTCACATTATCATAAAGTACGGTACTGAACATTTCATCGTAATCGATTGATAAATACGCAAGTTATTAAAAAACGAGGGGGCCAAACCAGCGAGTCCGGCCCAGGACACGGAGCTCGATGACATCCATCCCCTGCACTGGCGAGTGTTAAACTTGAGTGACGGACTAAAGTAACTTCCGTTAAATTTGCCGCAAATTAACGGAGTAACGAGTAACAGAACTACTTTTATGAGTAACGGAATAACGAGTAACGGAACTCGATTTTTTTAGTAACGATGCGCACCACTGAAAATAACCCATACAACATACGTCGCATGACTTTCCGTAGGTAGGTTCTCCGTAGGTTCTCCAGCCCGTTCAAAACCTCAATTTTTGGCGCCGCTTCGCGACGCAATAATAGTTGTATCGGTGTGCACTGTCCATTTGGCATAAATACCATTGGTAGTTAACCCTCGCAGCGCTGGGGTCTCCTGCCGAACGCGCGGTGCTGGGGGGAGGGGTAAATTTTACCCCCTCTTATCTTCTGAACCAATGACCACAGCGAGACGTGCAAGTCGGCGATCGAAGGCTATCAGTGGAACGAATCTAATGCATACACACATTTTTCAAATAAGGTTACATGCCAGGTCACCGTCAGGTCAAAGGTCACAATTGAGATATTTGAGTTTTAGGGCCATACTTTCCATCCAAAGCCTTAGATTGATACCATTATCGCACAAAGCGCTCTCAAAGGTATACTGCATCTCCCGCATAAAGTAATAGTTAAAGGAAATAGCACCTTAACATTAGTTTTTTTAACTGAAGTAGCCAGATTGTCAGGTGTCTGAGAAACCCCAAATCCGAAATTATCCCTCCAAAGCGACCTAGTGCTGAGTTTCAACGCAAAAAACGTTGTCATATGTGGTCATATTTCAACGTCACAAATCCCGTGACGTCGGCATACGTCTCACAGTACTTCGCTGTGATTGCCACCGCACTCGCTTTTCTGAACCGTCCGCCCGAGTATTTTCAGTTACCTTGCGTCCGCCCCGACCGCACGACGGTCGGTCAGGCTGCTCGGGACACTCTAGTGTTTCGAAGTATGGCGTGCCCCCACTCCCTACCCCGGTGCGAGCGAGCGCCGGTCACTAGCCAGTCGCGTTTCACGCCTACCGGTGCACCATCGTGCGGTGCCGGCACAGCAGCTGTCATGTGCGGGCGCAAAGTTTTGCCGTTCGATGCTCTTTGACGACACGAACTCGTTTGGTGAGCAGATTGTGGTGGACGTCACATTGTAAAATATACTATTTATCAAATTACAACAAATTCTGGACTTTTTTTCGCAAAATGAATGCCAGGAACCGTAATCAGGGCATTCTTCTCAAATTCATGTCTACATACTTTCCCAAGTGCTATTCCCTTTAGGAAGTATAGCACCTTCGGGAAAAGTATGCAGAAAGATGAAGAAGAATGCCCTGATACGGTGCCTGGCATTTCATTTGCGAAAAAAAAAAGTCTCAGAATTTTTGTAATTTGGAAAATAGTAATATGTTTACATGTTGACGCACACCAATCTTGCGTCACAAAAGCGTTGTGTCGTCCACAAGAGCATCGGAACGGCAAACTTTGCGGCTCGCCCAGGACAGCTGCTGCCGCACCGCACGCATGGTGCACAGAGCGTGAAACGCGACTGGCTGGGTGGACCGGCGCATCGCTCGCGCCGGGGACGTTGGGCACGCATACTGAACCACTAGTGTGCCCGAGCGCCTTGCCGACGTCGTCGGTGCGGTCGGGGCGACGCAAGGTAACTGAAAATACTGGGCGACGGTTCAAAAAGCGAAGTGCGTGCAATACACAGTGGAGTAAACTACTGATGACTAGTAGCCGAAACGTCACGGGATTTGTGGACGTTGAAATATACCACATAAACCCAACGGTGTTTGCGTTTGAATCAGCAACTAGGTCGCTTTGGGGGAAAAAATTCGGATTGGGGGGTTTCTCCAGCACACCCGACAATTATGGCTATCTCAGTTAGAAACTAATGTTAAAGGTGCTATATTCCCTAAATTGAAATTGTAAGCAAAGGTGATTCAGGTCATAAAAGGTCACTGTTTGGCAAGATGTCTTACAAGTCAGGCGAACATTTAAATGAAATATTTACACGTTTAGTTCAATAGCAGTAGCCATTTTTACAAAACTGGACACCACCCAAGTCAGCTCAGGTCATTTTAAGTTCAAATTTTGTAATTAAATACAAATAAACAAGCAAGTTTCAGACCAGTTTTGTTCAGTAATACGCAATGAATTTATTTGCTGGTCTGGTCCATAAAAGCAAAACAACGCAATTAAACAAAATAATCATGATAGGTGAAAAAATTCTGGAGCTGTCGTGGTAGTTACGTATACTTAGAAAACCATTGTCATCAAAACAAATGTATTGCTTTGCAATTTGACTTTGGTACATTACATATTAATTCTCCACACCACATTCGTTTTTTAAATCCCTTGAGAAAAAAAAATATTTGCTAACAAAGTTGAAAAGAAAATGTGTTTATTTGAATATTTTGATAGGTTAAATTTTCCACAATTTTTTTATTTATTTTAAGGGTCAAAAGCATTTTTTCATTCCAGAGATTGCTATTAGGAAGACAATGCAATTTCTTCTCTTTTGACATCTTTTGCTCACACTTTGCATAATTTTTGTTATTTATTACGATTTTGCAAACATTTGTCGTTTTTCTACCAAAAATTGCATTACGTGACGTCATTAACACGTCATTATCTCCCAACGTACATCATTAAAAAAACGTGAGAAGCCGTATAATTGATGCAGCATAAGAACCTAACAAATTTGGCGTCTCTATCTGTCATCGTTTTCAAGTTATTGAGAAAACCCGGGAAGGGGGGGTAAAATTTACCCCCCAGCGCCGCACGGGTTAAGTTTAGAGGCATAATTTTTAACAAATTTCCCCTTTGCAAAATCCTGCGTATTTTTTCAGTTCAAGAGCATTTTTTAACTTTGCACGAGACACAATGCAATATGATACACTGCTATCGCATGAATATTATTTACTGCTGGAAAAAACGGCTATCCCCCTGGTCACGAACCTCGACTACCCTCTTGGTTAAGTTGTCCCCACCCCTCTTCATCAGCCGTCTGGGGCCGTCCTTGACTGTACCAATTGTATATTTAAGCACCATTCGCGGCACTAAAGTGATACAAAAGGTACGACTGATATAGTAAATACATATATCAGACGTTTTGACAATTACAACAAAAGTGATATAGGTACACCCTAAAAATATAGTAGACTAGGCTCGTTGAGTTTTCAGAATTGGATATGAGTAGGGGCACCACTACAATTTATGACACCCTTGAAGATTCTCTAGATCTGCCCCTGCATAGCGTGCGCAGATATGACTTATTGTTCGATAAGTCAGTTACATTGTGCAATTAACGAAGCTTATCATGTCGGTGCTGAACATATAATTGATAATATTCCGTAAAAAATGAAGTGACAAGTCAAAATCAGTTTACATATTGTTTTTTTAGAAACGAGACACAGTGTCATATTTTTTAATGAGTGTGATGAATGCTGAGAGGACGTCACTATTTCAAAAGGAGATGGATATTGATTTTTTTTATAATAACCCAACAATCGATGCTTCGGGCAGTCAGTTGGCTGTATCGTATGTATGAAATTTCACTGCAAGTTCAGAGGACTCTGGTGCATAAAATGATCCCTTATTCCAGCTGTGCCACTTAAAAGTATCTCAGATGGTTGGAAAGCTCCTAAACTGATAAGTGGAAAGTATAAATTGTTTCGACGTCTTTGGCAGGAAGTTTTTGTTTGCATGGTACCTGAATTTGCTTTATAAGGCTTAGCTCGATCGGCAGTGACGTCGTTTCGATAAAAGAGATCATATACAGAGATTATATATGATCTCTAATCTCTATGGTTTCGATGGCAAGTGGCGTGACCAAAAAGTTTATTTTGGTGTGACTTACCACTCCTATTTGTGAAATCCAGGACACTAAGTAGAGACACGATCATATTGTTTTCCTTTTATATATAAAAGCTCCCGTTCCGCAGCCACCCGTCCCTATGCATTAGATCTGGCCGTATGCCAACAGCAAAATATTAGCCGTTTCACGATGGATTATTTGTTGCGGAAATGTTTTTAAAACATCTTAATATGTTTTGAAATGTTTTGTAATGATCGTTTGGAGTACCTATACTATCCAATCCTTAATTACACAACTTTTGCAAGCGATTTTGTCTTGAAATGTCTCTAAATTGTGTAATATGTGTAAGAATATAGTATTAAAAAATTGCGGTTTGGTGGTAGATAGGCAGATAATATGCATAGGTTAGTTGTGATTTTCACCTACTGACACTTTTCAGAACATCCTCGAATGTTTAATCTGCGGGCACGCTATTTGGTCGCTTAGCAAAAGCGAACCCCTCCCCTTGACTCATAATGGACTCGCTCCAGCGAATCGTTTCTAGCGCATTAATAGCCATGGGAAGGCAGACCTTGGTCCATGACGCTGCCAATTTGAGTAACTAATATGCAGTATGCTTAAACTGAACGAATGGACTCTGAGACGCATATGTGCTTTAGAATCGACAATTTGTAGCATAATCTTGTAATGACTCATTCATGTTTCCATAACTCTGAATAAGATAACATCGCCTAAACAGAACTATTTTTCTTGAATATATTGCATACTAAAACTTATGCTAAAACATTTTCAAAACATCTAAGATGTTTTAAAACATTTCGCGCCAAATAATCCGATCTGGAAAACGCCTGATACTCTGGATGAAGAGGCGAAGCATGCGAAGCGAATCCGGCGTCGGCCGCGATGATGTTATTCAGGATTGACGGCACACTCCGGGTGAGATATTTATCGCCGGCTCCGGCCCAGTAATCCCGCGCCATCTACGCGTGCACCCGTGCACGCGCCACTGACGTGCACATAGGCTATCCACGGAAACCTCCTTCCGCCGCAGCCAGCTCAGCCGGCGTCTGGCCACCGTTGAAGGCCAAACCAGCGAGTCCGGTGGGACACGGAGCTCCAGTGTCCACCACATAAGGCCGCGCTCCCAGTGACCGGGTCACGCCGGGGACACTGGTGACCTGAGGCGCTGGTCAGTCAGCTGCACACCGGATCAGACCGGCACCACTCCTTCCCCTCATCCTAACTGACAGGTAATCGATTGATTGGTGTGTATCCGGCAGAGGTAAAGGTGGGTTACTGACTACGCGCGGCGGCGGGGGGTCGTATGGCTGAGGTGTTCGTCAGGGGACCCGGTGACCGGGCACTTAATGATGTCACGTGACTGGCACGATCACAGGGGGGACGCCAGCTTTCCCAGACTGGCTGGACACTTCTCCCGAGGGGGAGCTAGCTTGCCATGCAAATTCGAGTTGTATAATTCTGGTCACAGCGTCCAAGCGCTGGGATCAGAACCGGTACCCGGCCGTGACTGAAGCTGTGACTGGCCAGGCCAGCGCCATAGGGGCAGCATTGCAGCGCCGTGACTAAAGCTGTGACTTGCCAGCTCATTCCGTGGCTGTGACTGGGCTGTGACCAAAGATTTAAGATTTTCTGCACCTCTAATGCAAATGTGTCATTTAAGCAAAGATACCAACTGCCTGGTCTGACGACGTTATCGTGATTCTCAGCAGCGGCTGTGAGTTGGTGAATTACTGTTGTTGATATGTGAAATGCGGTCTCACAGATGAACTCAAATTATCAAGATCTTCGAACATCTCTAAAACAAAAGTTCTCTCTTAGAACTAACTCTGGTGACACGTGGCAGGAGCCAGTGACATGGACATGCTGAAGGCTTATGGGATATTTAAATGCAAACTGCAAGTTCGAAAAACGACCAGAACTTCGACCAGCTTATTCACTATTCCATCAACTTTCCACAAATATAAGAATCGAAGTGAATTTGCTTCAGCGATTTTTTTAGTCCCTTTTATATATGGAATAGGTCTGTGACTTGAAAATTACACCATCTTCAATGGCCGAGTGAGCACTAAGCCGTCTTCTCACCTTAGGTAACCTTATTTATCCATGGCCGGCCGCTATCATCATCCGAAGGTAATCCCAGGCGAGGACAGTTGGGACAGACAGCAGGCCGCTATCATCATCCGAAGGTAATCCCAGGCGAGGACAGTTGGGACAGACAGCAAGCTCAAGTTGGGGCTCGGACTCTGAGCTGACCGGATCATCCTCTCGTAAGGAAGCAATGGAACATGGTGAGCGCACGTACCCAAACAAAGAGGGAGGGCAATGGCTAGAGTCATTTGGCGGCGAACCATAAATGTCCTGCTGTTTGGTAATTACGGAGCGGACGCGAGGGCTTCCTTCAACTTGGGGGAAACTTCACATGGGCCACCCACCGTAGTTGCATTGTTTTCAGATGATTATTTCTTCACAGCTGATCGATGTAGCTAAAAATGTGCACACACAAACATCTATGTCGTTAAGATATTGGATTCAATTTATGACCGTTGTCAGGTTCGACCCGCACCCTGTCTTCCCTAAGATGGTGGTTGCTGGACTTGCGGCCACGACCCACCGGCCTAGCTCTCGGCAGGCACCGGCTGACCCCACCGGTCACGTGATCGCCTGCGGCCGGCGAAGGTCGACTACCATACCTGACAGCAAAGCTTTAAGTGCTCTTTCACATTAGGAAATAACGCTTTTAAGAACGGTCTGATCGGTTATTGACCCAATAAACAATAAAGGCGTTTTCTGGTAATATCGTTTAACAATACGACTTAGTCGGGATATGTCGAGGTAATATAAACTGTAAATTTAAAGGGAATGTTTCCCCTTTCTGAAAGTTATCAAATGTACGCTGGCTGTAGTAAAAATACGAAATAAGTGAGCTGCTGAAAACGATGGTGACATTTGTTTCTCTAAAAAACATTTTTTAGCAATGACGTTATTATTGAGATTTTACAATCGAACTTCATCAATCTTTGTAGACAACTCTGGCGACTTGAATACAAGCAAGTATTTTGTTATTTGTTATCGTGCACCCGTGCACGCAGCAGGTACGCCAAGGTTCGAGAAATACAAGCAGTTTTCTCCTAGGACTAACAATCTTGAAGTGGATGTCAGCCAATCAGCGGCGGGACTTGCATAGAACCCCTTTTGGAAATTAAAAATCCAATGGACAAGTTGCAGGTTGTTTGGTGAATATGTGCAAAATAATAAGAAAAATGTGCTGATCAACGTAATACACATCATTTCATACAGGCAATATTCAGGGAGAGATATGCATGTACAAGTTATTTTTATAAAGCACTTGATGTATGACGATCATTAGCAATAATAATTGCGCTATCTATTGGGAAAAGCCATTGTTATTTCCAAGGATTTCCTGTGGCAATATAAATGGTAAAACGGCTTTCCGTATGACTTATTGTTCACACCCAAAGCTACTCAGAAATGCATGGAGATTTTGTGTGTATGTTCACAACACAAAGCTCATCTTAATATCCTCTAGAGCACATGTTCGAGATAGGCTCCGTTTTCGGTGAGTACAGCTCTGCCCTCACCTCACTCTACCAAGCTGCTTACGGCTACCTGCGGCAGGATGTCGCACTGCAGCTCCCACGGCTGTTTTTAGTTGCTTCCTGGTCTGGAATTCTTCTTAAACACTGTTACTCATTATTACTCCACAGGAAGTGTTCAGTGGCTCAAAATCCCAGATGCTGCCCTCACTTGAAACACTTTGCCCCCGAAACTATTTTGCAAAATGCGACCGTGCCCTCAATGCTGTCATGAAATAGCGTCTGCCGGGTCCAGAGCTTATATGGAAAGAGATCTAGATCATCCTTAGGATCACGTTTAGCTGTAGCAATCCTTAAAAATCCTTTGAGCTGCCGTAAGATTATTGATTTGGTCACAAGGTAGAATTCCACAATTTTAGTTTTGTGATTGTTTCAGTTAAGTTGCGTGATTTCAAATGAGCGACATCAGATTTAATTCGCCATATCACGTGCTTTGATTTCCACGCGATTAAATGATTCTGAATTTTGCCAGCTTGAAACGCCTATTATTACAAATTCAAATGGTCAACCGAACCGCTAAAAACTACCTCAGTATCATGCGCCTGAACTTTGCTAAATTTGCGTCACGACCAAACATAGAGCAGAAGTTTGTAAATTACGTAAATATGCTTAATTATTTAAAATCCTGATAATTCAGGGGAATTTATATTAAATTGACTATCTATAAAATATTTTAATTTAATTTGCGTTCAATCAAATACATAAAAACAGGGGGTTAGGTAACCTGCAACTTGTCCATTGCTTAAAAACGATTAAGTTTTGGAAAACATGGTCTTTGTAATGTATATTTTTCAATAACAGCCAAAGATAATGGCTATCCCAGTTCAAACCCAATACAAATGTGAAAAATTCCCTTTAAGCACGTAACCACTCTTTAATGTTATAAAGTACACAATCATATGCTTAAAGGGACACTGCCTCTTCCGGATGATATCGCAAAACAGGCTTAAACAAGACCTAAGGACCACTTATTATGTTTAATTTGACATTAAACTCTATCCAAAAAAGCGCAAATAACAAAAAACAATCATTAATTTCATTATTTTAAGGAATCTAAAAACTGTTTCGATTTATACACACCACTACGTACATGAGCGTTTGCTCAAGTTAACTGTTAATCACAGAAGAAGGATTATCAACTTGAAACTGACCAACCGTCAGCTGACGTATTGCAATTGGATGAGACGCCGATTGCGCTTATACATTGTGTTCCTGTTAACTGAATCTACCGCATCTGCCGCATTTAGTCTGCCATGGAACGGTGAACAGACCTTTCCATTTGGTATTCCAATCAGAGACCAATCATAAGAAAAACTCGTCGGAAAAACTTCATCAAGCGAGAATCAAATCCCTTTCGTAAATTAAAAAACCTTTCTTATACATTAACTTTCCTTCTTACATTAATCTGTCTTTCATGGCTATCATTTGTAATAGGGTGGCGGACTCGTCGACCTCATTGCTGGAAGAAAACAAACTCTGAACGCGACTAGTTGGGCGACTGGGCGCGATTAAAAAAAAAAAACGGAATCTTCATTTGGTCTGCTTATCAAATTCGGCTGTTCTTTAAAGCGAATAGTTCACCTTAACATGGGTTTGAGTTGAATAGCAAGTTGTGGCGGATGCTCAAAATACTTGTGACGCTTTCACATTTTTCAAAGAAACTCTTAATTATTTAATAATTCAGGCCAAAGTCCGAGAACCGGGTATACCCGGTACTCAACAATCGCTGATTGGCTTGATTGGTGCTTGATGTGACGCATGATTATGACGTAGAGATGACGTAAGACTTTGGAAAATTTTTGATAAAACACCTTAGTGCTGGACGTGGACGAAACATTATTGTTTCAGTACCTCATTCCTGTTTTGCAAGAATAAACTTGTGAGGATTTATTGTGATTTTATTGCTTAAATCGTCTCATTAAAACGTTATTCTCAGTACATTCTCAGATAAATTATCAGGACGTATCCAGTTACAGTATGGGCCGAAATTCCATTTTCAACTTGCTTGCTTCCTTGAGTGCGGTTTCAGGAAAATAATTACCGTTCCACGCACTGATATTGCAAAAGAATACACTGATAATTTTCGTAAATGAAACATGTATTAGCTATATACTACATGGTATAGGCTAAGTGAATATTTTAACACAAACTTTCAAGTCCATTAGATGAACCACGGAAAACTCTGGATAAACACAAAGAACGGCAAGAACATTGTAATCTTGCCGTTTGTTTTCGTTGACTTAACCAAACATAATAATAGTTATTCCGTCGTCGATTATGTCAAATAAATAAATAATAAGCACTGATTTGACTTCGAATTAATCTCCGTAGTTTCTAAAGCCGTTGCATTTTCGCCTCATTTTCACAAATATTTAGGCAGTACTGTCTTCGTATGCGCAACGATCCCTCCAAATCGATGACGTTTTTGATGACATACGTGCTTCTAAGAAGCTGATTCGCATTACTTTGAGGAAAAAAATATGACAATATACCAAATAATTTGACATTTTAATTGCTTTTCTGCCGGTAAATATAGGTTTCTTTGACTTACTAGTAACTATGATACGTAACTTTCATCATTTCTTAGCTTTTTCTCATTTTTTTCAAGGTGAACTATTCCCTTTAACATATCAAATTTTTATTTGAGTGGACAGTGTCACTTTAAACAAAGATCACAGGAGACCTGGATTTGACACGAAAATCAGGCCACTGCAGTAAGGAGCCGAAAAATGTTAGGTGGCTATTGCAAGCTTTACCGACGTAAATTATGCCGACCAAAATTAGTATTATAGCATTGCAATTCAACTCTTATTATAACTTCCATGTTTGTAAATATTAATCCATTTTAGGTGGATATTGGTCAGAATTAGTTGCGCTTCACAGTGTATAATTTTGTATCGTTTAACCCGCGTTTGACTGGGGAAAATATTGCCCCCCAGACGATTTTTCGCAATAGCTCAAAACTTAATGGCGCTATCAAAGTGAAACTTTCGATACCTTCTACCACATCAATGTTACATCTTCTGTGATAAAATAAGTAAATTTCGTATATTTTTTTTAGACATATAAAATTTAGTGACGTCACTACACACAGTTTTGCCAATATAATCAGATTAACTTTAACAGGCCATACAAAGGCCAATTTTGTAATAAAATGCAATACAAAACGTGGAAAGATAAAACAAATAGTAAGGTCTTTAACATAACTGTCGTATTTTCAAAATCTTTGGATTTTGACCCCAACAAGTTTTTTAATGACAACCAAATCAAAATTTTCGAAGATGTCTAAAAAAGAAATATGTCAGACTCAGAGAACCACATATGAATGATACCCAAACCAAATTTAAAAGCAATATTTTCATTTTTGACTGACTTATAGCTCGCGAAGTGTGGCGACGCCCCTGATAGATAACGTTGGCAGAATACCGGCTGGTCGTTAATTAACCAGCCGGCTGGGGCGTCTCTGTTCGGTCAGCCGTGTCGCCGGGAGAGTACAGGAGGTTTGATATGACCAGCCAACGCACCACAGACCACCCACAGATCTGTGATTATTCCGACAGGGTGCCGTACCATGTCCACCCAAAACGATGTCTTATCACAATATACATTCGAAGAGGTACAAGACTATCTAATTTAATTCCTGGTTATTAGCATACATTGAGAATCATCCTATGCAACGACAAGGTATCTACTATACAAGAGGGCCCTGCCCGAGCGTTGAAAGGCCCCGCAAAAAAAAACTATATGAAAAACTCTACGGATTTCAGCCACTGTATTTTGTGATGCCCCCTTTTTTCTTCAGCTTTTAATGAGCTGGATTGGAACAGGACCCTCAGAAACCTCAGAGAGGCCCATGAACCAGGCACGTAGCCAGGATGTCGTCCGGGGGCGGCGCCTCAAAAGGGTCTCTACCAGGCACGTAGCAAGGATTTCTCCCAGGGGAAGGGGGCGCCTCGAGAGGCCCCATTCCCGAACGATGAAAGGGCCCAGTAGAGGGGATGAAAAGGTCTGCTCCCTCCGTACTGGTGAGGGGCCCATTGGGCATGTCCGTGGACCCTTCTGACCCGCCCAGGCGCCCTTTTGGTCTGGTCATGCCCATCTGACCTGCACAGGGGCCCTTTTAACTTCTCAGGGGCCCTCTGATCTGGCTAGGGGCCTTCCAGCCTGATCAGGGGCCCTTTCGACCTGGTAAGGGACTGCGCTGGCTGCTTTTTCGCCTACCGACATGCTCAGGGGCCCCTCAAACCTGCCCAGGGGCCCTACGAACTGTCCAGGGGCCACCTGTGCTGGCTAGGGGCCCGTTCGACGTGTTCAGGGGGCCCTCTGACCCGCTCAGGGACCCTTTCGGCTTGTCCAGGGGCCCCTCTGACATGCACAGGGCTCTTTTAAACGTCTTAAGGGCCTTCTGGTCTTTCAGAGAGGGCTCTTATGGCTCTACAGGGCCTCGAAGTGCTCTAAGCTATCTAAGGACCACGCTTTGCGTGGTTTTCCGACTTTTAAAGAGCCCATGATACCGCGCCTCGCGCGGTCTCGTCGGCCCTTTTCGACGTGCCGAAAACGGCCTACTGGGCCTTGAAAACGGCCCGCCGGGCCTCCAGGGGGGGCGGGGGGGTGCCGCTTTCGCTGCCACCCACTTGGCTACGTGTCTGATAACAAGTCTATTATTTATGGCTGGAGTCTGCCAAGTGCCAAGCCAGTGGATTGGAGCGTGGTCTGGTTTCAGGGTGTGTACTATGCAGCTGCATGCTACGCGAGAATGCATCGCGTCTAATTTTAGCATGGCTTTAGATCAATCCCATATCACGCAACATAGCAACACACCATGGTGATGGTGGTGAAGTTGGCTGCAATGACGATGCCGGCCATGCTGAGCCTTGCCAGCCCCAATGCGGCTTCAGCCGCGGCCTTACCACGGCTCTAGGTACTGCAGCTCAACTGTTGCTGAGTTAACGCTCAGCCGCCCAGGCGACACGCTCAACCAACACCGCCATGAGAAAGACAGCAATGCCGCGCCGAGGTGCACCGTGCACCATCCCAGACTTATGTGTAGTACTTCAGAGTCGTAGTAACACAGAAGCATGACCTCTACACACACAGCGTGTCCATCTGAGCAACTCGGCCGTTCACAGCCCGAGCGCAGTTTCCGGCGTCTGTCTGTCTGTCTCTGTCTGTCTGTCTCTGTCTGTCTCTGTCTGTCTCTGTCTGTCTCTGTCTGTCTCTGTCTCTGTCTGTCTCTGCTCTGTCTCTGTCTGTCTCATGTCTGTCTCTGCTCTGGTCTCTGTTCTGTCTCTGTCATCATCATAACCAAGTTTATTGAACATAAATTACCATATGATATACAAACATAAATCAGATGTCTGTCTCTGTCTGTCTCTTGTCCTGTCTCTGTCTGTCTCTGTCTGTCTCTGTCACATCATAACCAAGTTTATTGAACGATAAATTACCATATGATATGATTATTACAAAACATAATCAGACTGTCTGTCTCTGTTGTCTTTCTGTCTGTCTCTGTCTGCTCTCTTGTTCTGTCTCTGTCTGCTCTGTCTGTCCTCTGTCTGTCTCTGTCTGTCTGTCTCTGTCTGTCTGTCTCTGTCTGTCTGTCTCTGTCTGTCTGTCTTCTGTCTGTCTCTGTCTCTGTCTGTCTGTCTCTGTCTGTCTTGTCTCTGTCTGTCTGTCTCTGTCTGTCTGTTCTCTGTCTGTCTGTCTCTGTCTGTCTGTCCTCTGTCTATCTGTCTCTGTCGTCTGTCTCTGTCTGTCTCTGTCTGTCTCTGTCTGTCTCTGTCTGTCTCTGTCTGTCTCTGTCTGTCTCTGTCTGTACTGTTCTCTGTCTGTCTGTTCTCTGTCTGTCTGTCTCTGTCTGTCTGTCTCTGCTGTCTGGTCCTTCTGTCTGTCTGTCTCTGTCTGGGCTGTCTCTGGTCTGATCTGTCTATGCTGTCTGTCTCTGTTGTTGTCTCTGTCTGTCTGTCTCTGTCTGTCTGTCTCTGTTCTATGTCTGTCTCTGTCGTTCTGGTCTGTCTGTCTCGTCTGTCTCTGTCTGTTCTCTGTCTGTCTGTCTCTGTCTGTCTGTCTCTTCTGTACTGTCTCTGTCTGTCTGTCTCTGTCTGTTGTCTCTGTCTGTCTGTCTCTGCGTCTGTCTCTGTCTGTCTGTCTGTATCTGGTCTGTCTGTCTTCTGTCTGTCTCTGTCTGCTGTCTTGTCTTCTGTCTCTTGTCTGTCTCTGTCTGTCTCTGTCTGTCTCTGCTGTCTGTCTGCTCTGTCTGTCTGTCTGGTCTGTCTGTCTGTCTGTCTGTCTTGTCTGTGCTGTCTGTACTGCTCTGTCTGTTTCTGCTGTCTGTTTGTCTGTCTGTCTGCAGGTGCGGTGTCCACGTGTGCAGCAGCAGCCCGCTTCCCATGGTCACGGCCACTTCCCAGCTAACGGCAGCCGGCCGAACTGCAGCAGCAGCAGCAGCCATCAGACTGCTGGGGCGGCTCCCGATCGTCTCCGATCTGACGGCGCGGCGCGGCTGACATCGCGCCGCGATAACGGACGGTCGCCCGCTGGATTTAGAGCCGTAGGTGCATACATACAGCGGCGGCCCCTGTACGTACATACAGTGTAGAGAGGCCGGGCCGCCGCCAGCTCCGGCCAGTGAGAGGGGCCGCCGCCAGCTCCGGCCAGTGAGAGGGGCCGCCGCCAGCTCCACTGTGACTAATCAGATTAACGCCGGCTCGGTGCTCTAATTATGCCGCCGTGCGGCGCCGCACGGTGGTCCACGCAGGCTTACCACAGAAGCAGGGGTTGTAACGTCGGACTCCTACGGGGTCACAAACCATGGATGTGCCATCAGACACTACAAAACATACCTATGTTCAGTTCATTTTGTGTGACACTTAACTCCTGTGAATGGCGAATGCGATGACATACATTGTTGTATTATTATTTAAAGGGAATATAGCACCTTTAACCAGGGGCGTATCCAAGAGGGGATCCTAGGGATCATAAGATCCCCCTAAGCTCGCAAAGGGCCCTTTGGGCCGGCCCGCTTGGGCCCCCAGAGGGGGCCTAAGAAGGTGCGTCGGCGCTGAACAGGCACGTAGCCAAGGGGTGGCAATTCAGAGGCCCTTTAGACTCCTTTAGGGCCCTCTCTGAAAGACTAGAGGGCCCATTGAGCGTTCACAAAAGAGCCCTGTGCAATGTGCATGTCAGAGGGGCCCTTGTCTAGACCGAAAGGGCTCCTGAGCGGGCTAGAGTGCCCCCTGAATACGTCGGATGGGCCCCTAGCCAGCACAGAGGGACCCCTGGGCAGGTCGGAGAGGTCTTGAACATGTAGGCAAGGCGATAAAGCAGCCAGCGTAGACCCTAGCCAGGTCGGAAGGGCCCCTCAGAAGACTGGAGGGCCCCTTAACAGACCAGAGGGCCCCTAGGAAGTTCAAAGGGCCCCTGCCTATGTCAGAGGGGCCCCTGATCAGACCAAATGGGCCTTAGAAGTGCCCCCGAATATGCCGAATGGACCCCCTAGTCAGCACGGAATGCCCCAGGGCAGGTCAGAGGGGAACCTGGGCAGGTCGGAGGGCCCTCTGAGAATGTCGGCAAGGCGACAAAGCAGCCAGCACAGTGCGACCAGAAGAGTCGCTGGGCAGATCCGAGGGACTTCTGGGCAAGTCAGAGGGGACCCTGGCTAGACCAAAAGGGTCCCTGGGCCAGTTGGAAGGGCCCTTGAACATGCCGGATGAGTTCCTAGCTAGACTGGAGGGGCCCCTGGCCAGGTCTGAAGCACCTGTGAACAGGCCGAATGGCCCCTTTACACACAATGGGGACTTCTTGAAAGGTCAGAAGGGTCCCTGGTCAGAATGGGATGGCCCAAAGCACATAGAGATCCAATATGAAGATTTAATACAAAGTGGGGCAAATATTAAACAAAGATTAAAGATAAAAATCCGTAATAAAAATATTAAAATTGGAGCTTTCGGGTATATTGTAATACCCTTCGTCAGCCACTCGCCGCTGGTCTTGAAGACGAGCAATGCCTGTCCGATTTGCTCTTAATCGCTAACGAAGGGTGTTAGGGTGTTTAAACAATATACCCGAAAAAGCTGCAATTTATGTTGTTCTTGTGTAGTATGTCCTCTTGTACCTAATTATATCAACCGCTCCGCATCATGTCTTTAAGGATCCCAGATGAGCTCCTGAAACATGTGTCGGAAGGGTGTTGAAAAGGTCGGGGGGGCTCCTAGACGATATGAAGGGACCCTGGGTCTTTGAACAGAAAGAATGCAGTTGTCCAGGAAATAAAGCTCAAAATGTTCGCGCCACTCCGCGGCGCATTTGGAAAACAAATTATATTATATACCGGTTACAAAAAATCGTGCCGTTTCTGGGAGCATTTATGTGTTATGTTTCTACTCAGGGGCGGATCCAGGGGGCCAAAGGGGCCATGGACCCCTACCAAGTTCTTGATACTATTATTTGCCCCCTCCCTCTCCCCCTTAAAAAACGGTAGAACAAACGTCGGCCTCTGCAAATTTATCGTAAAAATTGCCTTTGCACCAGACAAAATCCACCAACAGTAAATAATTCGGGGAAATTTCGCACCACTTTGCGGCATGACACTCATGTCGCAATTGTTAATACAAATTTGTAAATGGGCTGATTAATTACATGAAGTGTCTGGCAGAGGCTCCCCCTGGCGGTAAATGCTGGCCCCAGGGACCAATATTTTGCATCATACCGAGCATAGATTGTCATGGGTGCCCAAACCCCAAGCCCAGCCCAGCCGAAGCCCATGAACACCAGGCCCAGACCCAGACCAGACCCATTCAACTCCCTGAGCCCTTCACTTGCTTTAAATGTATAAAAACTTACTACATTGAACAAGGGAATAATTTGATTTAATTCTTGAATTTAAATCAAATCATTGTTATACCCAGAGGTGGGCATCGTTACTCAAAAATGTAATTCCGTTACTCGGTACTCCGTTACTCATAAAAGTAGTTTCGTTACTCGTTACTCCATTACTTTGCGAAAAATTTAACGGAAGTTACTTTAGTCCGTTACTCCGTTACTTTAGTTTAACCCACGCCCCGCTAAGGGGGGGGACAAAATCTGCCCCCTCCCGAATTTTCTCCATAACTTAAAAGCTGTGTCAGATATCGACGTGAAACTTACTGTACCATCTGCGCAACATCAATTATACGTCGACTCACATAATTCTGATGAAATATGATGCAGTACTTTGGGAGAAAATGACGTTTAATGACGTCATGTCACGTCATTTTTTGTGGAAAAACGATACATCTTTGAACAATCGAAGGAAATAGAGTTTTTGAGTAAATCTAAAATAAAAACGTCAAAAACTGAAAATGACATTTTGTTCAAAATGGCCATCTCGGATTAATAAAAAAATAACCCGTAAGTATAAAACTAAATCTGACTTTTTCGAATTTTGTTCTTCATAAAACCAATTTTGGGAAAGCTATTAACAAACTGGAATACATATGAAAGAAACCAATATGGACGATAACCCAACCCAATTTCAAAGCAATGTATTTATTTGGAACCGACTTATTGCTCACTAAGTAAAAGAAACTCATGACGTCACTTTTTGAAGTTATACTTTGCTTTTATTTACCAGATAGAGACAATTTGTACACATAAATGTCACGGCTGTATTTATGAGACAAATCCGGTCTATGAACATGCGTTTTTACTAAGATTAATCCATTTCAAGTTTTGACCTCATATGACCTGACCTTGACCTGATATGGTGTCGGGTTCTAAAAATGATTGCTAAAAACTGTCTTGGCCTCTGGAAATTTGTAGATAATTTCGTGACGTTGATTTCAAATTTGGCATATATTTTTCATAATAATAGTTCCACTGGGATCGTATTCTTGCACAGGTCAACCGAGGTCACTGACCTCAGATGACCTAAGACGAGATTCGTTTGGTAAGTCGGTTTGTATATGCTGCTTCTATTTGTGCCCACTATAGTGGTGTTCGTTCTTATCACACCGGCCCATAATTATTTCAATACAAAATTAAGGGAGTAACGGACTTGATTATAAAGTAACGGAAGTTACTTGGTCCGTTACCTGTTTTGAAAAGTAACGAGATCGTTACTCCGTTACTGAAAAAGTAGTTCCGTTAGTAACGGAGTAACAGAAGTTGCCCACCACTGGACTTATACCATAACGGAAGCCTAAGAAATTGTTGCTAACAAAAAATGTTATTATTTCCCTTTAAGACTACTACTACACAAACGGCGTCTATTTAAGCTACACAAACGGTGTCTATGTAAGCCTGGCAAGGTGTACCTTCTCCTTTGACTCTTGTCCTGCAATCGACCCTGGATCCAGCAATGCCACCACCTCTTGGTTGCCGACTTATAACCATCCACCTCTCTCGATGTCTGCTGCTGCGTTATCAACTGGTAAGCCCACCCCACTCACTCAGGATGTGTATCCCTCATTGCGTAATTACTGAATAAAGGAACAAGCGTGAGCCTGTGCCTGTACTGGACCTTCGGATCGTGACCCTGATGGATCCTATATGAAGCCGCGCGAACCGGCACTGGTACGTGGTAACCGGCACTGCAGCGTGAAAGAGTGACGCACTGTGTGCGTGGCGCAGTTATATAATTGAACAATGAGCACCTATTGTCAAACACGCAGGACAGGTGTCAGGGCGTGTCAGGGCACATACAGCATGATGTTCAACATTGAAGCGGCACGCACGGAACATTTGACCCGCACGAATACTCGCTGGCGGGAACGATTGGATGACACGCTCGAAATCCTGGCGAAGGTCTCGGTCGAACACGAAGTCGTGAAAATGAGGGTCACGACGCTTCCTGTTGCGAACAGCCCAGGCGATGTGACAGTGGAGCACGACATTTTTCTGAGGAATGAAAGGAATGAATGATTGATGATGAATGCCAGGAAATATTATTATCTCCCCCGTATAGACGACGCTATACACTTAAATGGCTCGAACTGGTTTTTGATGCTGAAAAGGCTAAAGCTTTAAGATGCTGAAAAACGTAAAATAACATGCTTATTGGAAACAGGCCTTAAAGGTCTGACTCGACGACTGATGTTTTTAGTTTTTTAGTGAGTACTTACTTCTTTCGTGATATGCGGTTAGAGCTATCCCTTCGCCCTGTGGGAGTTCATTTTGCCCCCCTACTAGCGGATCTAGGAATCAGAGTTTAGGGGGTCTAAAATTTCGCTCCGCTTCATCAGCGAACATGTTGTTGACTGGGGGTGGGGGAGGGGTGGCGTCGGGTCCTCAACGCAAAAGAGTCATTGACCGGGATTTTTTTTATCTCCTGAATCATAACTTTGCAGCAAGGGTGTATGATCCTACTCAGTAAGGAAAGCTTCAGCCCCCAACTTGGTTTCAGCGCCCCAACTTGGACGAGGAAGTGTGTCGACCGGGAGAAATACCTATGTATTCTGTGGACTAATATGGCCAAATTTTTGACTTGAAGTAATCACAATCAGGTCATCGTGTATATGTTTGTAAATGCTTGGAAGATACGAACACAATGGCGTTCAAATTATTGTCCTATCTTTATCAGATAAAAAGTTATTCACGGAAAAAAATAGAAGAAATGTCATCGTGACAGTAAGTGACCTGTGTGGCCTTATCTATTGACGTGAGCTAAAATTTGAGAACAACCCAGCGATAAAATTTTGTCAAGAGATTCCGATTGTTTTGATTCCGTTTGGTTCTAGTTAAATTAAATCCGAAGCTATTTGAGGGTTTCTGGAGTAAGACCCTAAACTTGTACAATTTGACGTTTGATGCTCTCGGTTGACCTCAATATTGACCCGAGCCAAAAATGGCTGAGGTAACCTGAAATGTTCTTGTTGAGAGCTGTCAACGCTTTTCCGCGTCTCCTAGCCCTTTGGTGTTCGAGTTAGTGGGGACCAGGGTATCCCGTTTACCCCTCCCCCCCCCGCAGGGCCAAGTTGGCTCAGAGGTCCGGCGGGGTCCGGGTTAATGCTTTGGCAAACTTCATGCAAAAGCCAATTTATATTTTTAGTTACGCTTATGTCATGAATAAATGCATGAGCAAAACGTTATTAATGCATCCTGCTTCTCATGTTGGGTGAAAGCGTTCACGGAAACAATTGTTCAGGTTTAAAGACTGGTTCATTTGTCTTCATGGGTGGCACGATGGATTGATAACATGACTCCTTATTTTGCAGGTGTGCTCTAAGCTGGCTTGCTTGTATTTGTTGTTTTTATGTTTAGCAAAGTGGCCTTCTACAAGCCGACAAAGCAAATATATTCGACTATTCGACGATGCAACTCCTCCTGGGCAGATAGATCTGAGGTGGCGAAAACTCTGCTTGAGGTTTATCATGATTATGATAGTTAAAATAACCGGTAACCTAAGTAAGTAATATATAAGTAAGGAAATATATAAGTATGAAGTATAAGTAAGGCAAAAGTTAAATTATGTCCGAAATTATATTGTTGAATATTTCGCTATTGCTGACGAAGCTTCAACAGCGAAATACTCAACAACATAATTTCGGCCATAATTCAACTTTTTCCTTATAGTCTGGGGAAACTGGGCCGAATTAGGCAAATCGTGTTAGAGCTGAGATGAGGGTGGTTTCTGGGGGAGTGAAGTGTGCTGAGTTCGAATCCGACCGGTATATTTGCGAGAACCGAGTGTACCGGGTGAAATCGCACGTGCAAACACGTGCCGCACTCTATCCCACTACCAGACCCCAGCAACAATGATTGCTCATGTACGGAGTAAATCAATGCAGTCGATTTATGTTCAGACATGATGAACTGTCCACATCCGAATTTTCTTCCCTGATTATGAAAGACAGGGTTAAAGGGCACAGCTGCTCCTGCATGACCGCCCCAATGTTGACCAGTCGCACCTCCGGCTGAGGAAGATACGACTAATTTTGAGACAGAGAGTAACCGTTGTGTTAGAGACGTGATAAACGTCGATTCTGAGAGCACCGGATTGCGTATTATTTCAAATATGACCGGTAGCGACACGTTACAGAGTGGTACCGGGTGAAATTGCACGTGCAAGCGAGTGCGCATTTCACCAATCCCAGACCTTACAGAAGGGATACTCATGGATGCTGACAAACCATAACACAGGCGATGTCTGCCAGATATTTAAATGGCCAGTATTAGAAAGGGTTCTCCCAAGTTTGAAAGCCAGGTTGACGGGGTTATAAGTGGCCGCGGTGCATAATGGTGCCCCAATATTGATCCAGTAACACCTCCAGCTGAAAAGGAGACGCTATTTGAATCAAAGTTGATTTTCTTTGTGTAAGAACTGGACACTAGCGTGTTCTTAGGATATCCGATTGTGTTTTTTCAAATGTGACCGCGTAACGTAACGGAAACCGAGTTGGTACTGGCTGAAATCGCACGTGCATTGCTGAGGGTATCCCATCCAGAGACTATGAATGATAGCGTCACGAATGTTAGAAAATCGAAACAAGTGATTTCCTGGCCCTAGTTTTAAATAGTCCAAAAATCAGAATAGTCATCCCATCCCGAAACTATGAAAGCCATTAGGATAGCGACGTGCATGGTCGTGGCACGCGTTTAACCAGTTACACCTTCAGGCAAGGAAAAAAATATAAGGCTAAGCGTTCCTCACCTACAACTTTTATGTTTGGGCTGAGTACATATATACGTCGATCCTTAGGGTGCTGATTTGGTAGAGTTCAAATATGACCGGTAGTAGAGAGCTTACCATGTGCTAATGCCGGGCTGAAATTGCACGTGAAACAGCGCGCGGATTATCCAACGGTAGGCGGAAACCAATTGTAATATGGATGATTCCCTAACGAAATGTCTCCATGTAGATATGTTGCGAGTTATGCAGGTCCAGGTAGCAGTGATACTTGCGCGGGCATGCTCCCGTCAAAGCTGGATAATGCGAGTCGGCACTCGGCACCTTCACTCGAGAGAGACGCTGACTTGGAGATGCGCATTTCGATCGCGCTGGTCCTGAGTCCTGACGTAATGACATCTTTTCGGAGGGAAGTTCGCTGATAAAAATGATATCCTCACTGCCATTATTGAACGACAGCAGTGAACCACACCATGCAAATTGCAACATGGCCAGGACGCATCATTGTCATTTTCTTTGTTTGTTTCCTTCCTTTTTTGACGATGTAGACAATATATGTCTGTTGGTTCGTGTCATGGTATTCCACTGGAAACAACAACCGTGTTAAAGACGTTAGGCTTTTACTTAACTGTTGCAAGACATATAAGGCGGATGTTTTCTGCTTTGATGAAGTACACAATATACACTTTATATACATCACAATAGCCGTTTTCACGATGGATTACTTTGCGCGAAATGTTTTTAAAGATGCAAAAATGTTTTAAAATGCTTTAGTTAGCCGTTTTCACGATGGACTAATTTGCGAGAAAAAAAAATAACCCGCGCCCTACGGAACCGTAGGCGAGGATAATACATTTCTCGCAAATTAGCCTATCGTGAAAACGGCTACTACTGAAACATTGTAAAACATTTTAAAATGCTTTGAACGTTTCGTGCAAAACAATCCATCGTGAAAACGGCTAGTACTATACACTTTATATGCATCACGATATACATTAAATACATCACATTATACACATATACATGATTACATATGATAACAAACACGCAGTGAAGCCAGCAGGATATGATTGGCATCCGGCAATACAAACAAGCAATGGCGACCAGAGCGAGACCACAGCGAGACCGGTAGAAGACATGATGGTTACAGAGCACAATTACTATGAAGGGACTAAGTACTTCATAGGTTAAATCTTAGTTCTAGATGATCTAAATGATCTAAGATGATTCACACACAAGACATTTACATGCAGCCACACATGGGAGCTCAGACTTCCTGCAGCTGCAGCGCATCCCGCAACCCTTCTTTGGCAACTGCCATGTTTCAACTTGCTTGAGGCCTTTGAAGGAGGTTGTGGCAGGGTTGTGAGGATCGGTGCCAGTTCCCCATCATCTAGTCTCCATCCGTCAAGAGGGGTCAATCGTGGTCGCAGTTCCAACGCATTTTGCCATATAAACGCCTGATAGTGACACCGATCGATGTGGTGCCTTAGGGCATCAGCGGTGGGCGCAAGACACTCCACTTTTTTCCCTTGTCGGAATAGTGCTACGCGGACACGAGCCACTTCGTCGATCTCAGGGAATCCGTAGAGCACGCAAACAAATCGTTCTGCGTTACCGTATACCTCGGGCTCCACAGGGCCTGCTGTCTTGCCGAGGCCACTGAAAAGCTCTGGCTTTTCCTGAAATACCTTATATGCTGACTTCTTGCCCTTGTTAAAGAAAAACGAAGTAGTGTCACTGACTGTTGCAGCATGTAAGGCAAACAATCCCTCGACGAGCACTGAAGGTAAAGCGTCATGCAAACATGCACAAGTTGGCTTGCCTGCCGTACCAGTCTTCATGTACACGTGTCGCGCTGGTATGCTCTTACGATGTGCGAGCAGCATGACGAGCACATCTGTGTCGCGAGACTGTACAATGACGGATCTCTGAGTGAATCAATGAGGCGTGCAGAATCAGTCGTGTATCCGCTTCCTCGTGATCCGCCTGCAGTTGTAGGACGTCAATCGCCGCGTTGTTAGCCTTCACTTCTGTTCCGTCATCAAATGCTCCGGCCACTTACGACGTCCACCTCACTTGCAGCCATTCAAGAATGAAGTTCCCAAGAAAAGCCCCGGAAATCCCTGACTTTGTTTGTCTCTTTGCGAATTAAAAAGTTCCCATGTCCGATGGCAGGAGTGTACTCACATCCAGTTTTCTTCACTCCCTTCCGTCCTGAGGAGCGGACGGCACGACAGTCTCCGCCCCCGGCGATGCGGCGTTGTTTCTCTTGTTGACTGTTTGCATGGATACTTTTCTGTATCTATCAAATACGAGGTCGACCCTCTCGCATTTATGCCGCTTCGCTGCTGCCTCAACGGCTCTGGTAATGCTGCTTGCCAGATCGCCGAACGTCTTAGCGCCCTCTGGTTTCCTCACGGCGTGCAACAATGCCATGACGTCAATCAAAATGCTTGATGAGCCTGAAGTAGTTATGCTTTCAGGACAGCTGATGTTTCCCATCAAACAATCAATCAGTTGAGACTTGTTCCCAGTACGCAGGCTGCCATCAGGCTGGGCGATAGATAATGGAACGGCGGTGACTCATGCTCCTAATTTCTCGCAGTTCCATTGAACGACCTGATTCGTACATTAGCATCATATTCTGAAGGAGTCTATTATCTATATCGAGTCTCCTTTTCTTGGGTTTAGGTGTCGGTGCGCTGTCCCCACTGGATGCGAACGTTAGGCTTCTTTTCCTTTTCATTGGACCACAGAATGGATGTCTGGCATGGTCAATTGTTTTCGACAGAAATCTGTCTTGCAAGAAGTCCGCGAGTTGTGTGTCTCCACGAGTGCTGGCCTCGAGCAGCTGTTCTTGAACTTAAACTTCCATGCCTCTCTGAGAAACTTTACGTAACACCCCACATGGTACTTCACTTTTGCCGCAACGAGGTCCATATAGTTCGGGATGCGGTGAGGCATTGTGGGGTGTAACTCACACCCAGCCAAAATACGGTCCGCACATCTCTTGTGAGGTGATTGTGGAGAGGTGTGACCCTGTTTTGGCCTGACAGAAAACGCACTTCTTGAGGTCACAACCTCTTGCCTCTTTAACATTTGTCGTTGAAGCTTCATTTTCGTCACTGGAACGTAATGAATCATTCACGAATTTTTGGAGAATAGCAATATTTTTTGGTGATGAAAGCAGGTGACTCATTGGATATAATTAACTTCTCTTTTACCTCATGAAATATGGCGTTTTCATCAGATATGATATTGATAATGCGTGTGGCCCCAACGTTGGGTGAGTGAAATAAAGACTCTGATCATCGGTTAAGGACAAAATATACAAGAAACTACATGATGTGAAATCTGCTTTGCATTGCGCAATAAATGAATATAAGTTCAGAAAAAGTATTATAAATAACATACAAAAATGACCAGTACGCCTCTTTATACGATGCCATTAATCACAAATGAATTAACAGTATCTATGGTCTCGGAATTAGCTAACAATATTATTCACCGAATATCAAATATGTCGTCTCAATCTTAACAACGGCCCGATAAAAAGTGAAATGGCACGGGTCATTAATTTACGAAACCCTCAGAAAGAAGAAACTTCGGTTTCTTCTGGATGCAACGTTGTTTTGCACGTGCATTTAACTGGTTTTTATCGTTCTTTGGATTGTTTTCTCCAACCATTTGTTAAGTATTATAATAATTAATTATAACTGAAAGGCCAAAATTGATTAGACATTAATTTATATAGCCAGTATATTTATATAACATATATTTAAATAGCCATATATTTATATAGCCCAATATTTGTATAGCCCATATATTTATACAGCCTTATATTTATATAGCCATAATATCCTATAGCCATATATTTCTGACTTGTGGGAAAGTGGCGGCTGACAGGTCCCAGACCACACACCAAACTTGAACAAAATCATCTCAGCCGCTCCAGAGATATACAATAGAGGTGTGCACGTGCGCACGTGCAGAGCCACCCCATCCCTGACTTGTGGAAAGGCGGCAGCTGAGAGGTCCCTAACCACTCACCAAATTCGATCACAATCGGTTCAGCCGTTTCTGAGATTAGAATAGGGGTGCGCACGTGCGCACATGCAGAGGCATCCCATCCCTGACTTGTTGAAAAGCGGAGTATGATTTGTCCCAAATCACACACTAAATTTGAACACAATCGGCTCAGCCGTTCCTCAGAGATATAATAGGGGTGTGCACGTGCGGCACTGTGCATGGGCCACCCCACCCTGACTTGTGGAAGGCGCGGCTGAAAGGTCCCTTACCCTCAGAAACTTCGACACAATCGGTTCAGCCGTTCCTGAAGATATAGAATAGGGGTGTGCGACGTGCGCACGGTGCAGAGGCACCTACTCTTGACTTGTGGAAAACCGGGGCTGAGGGGTCCGCTAACCAACAACGAATTGGAACACAATCGGTTTCAGACCGTTCCTGAGATATATAATAGGGGTGTGCAACGTGGCTGAATCAAACCACCCCTGACTGCTAGATACGCCAGGCAATCTGTTCTATATGAACAGTGTTGGTTAAGAAAAAAACATGTGCTGCGACCCTCGACTCCAGAGCTATCAGCCCGGGATCCTCGCCGCGTTTCGCTATGTCTAAATTGACCGTTTCCCATGCTAAACCAATGGGCACCACTTGTGCGCGTGCTGCGGCCTAGCCCTTGTCGAGTCGGCACCATGTTCTGATACGATGGTGCGCCCCTGTCAGCGGACCTGTGTGCCAAGTTTCGTGCACCCAGAAGCAACCTTTTTTTTAGCTATATGCGTATTTGTGAATGACAGAGACATGGAGGACGTTGCGTAATTAATAAAGTAGATAAGAGTTCGCTTACATCTTAGCTGTTGCACCAGTTGCTTAACGGTTCAACGGTGGCACGACCATGCACGCGCTGCTGTACCCAATACTGTGGCTTCAATCAATGCGGATGGGATAACTATTCTGATCTTGACCATTCAAAACACGGGCCGAAACAGCCTGTCCTCGATTTCCTACATCGTTGACGCCATACATTTGCTCCATAGTCTCGAATATGATGATAGTGTACAGCACTCGCTTGCACGCTGCGATTTCCCCCCGGTACCACTCGGTTCCGTTACGTTTACTCGGTCACTATTTGAAATAATTACACAATCGGATATCCTAAGAACACGCTAGTGTCAGTTCTTTACACAAAGAAAAAAATCAACCTGATTAAATAAGCGTCCTCTTTCAGCTGGAGAGTGTTACTGGGATCAAATTGGCAGCATTATGCACGCGCCACTATAACCCGTCAACCTGCTTTCAAAACGTGGGAGAACCTTTCTAAATACTGGTTCATTTAATATCTGGCAGACATCGCCTGTGTATGGTTTGTTCCCAGCTATCCAGGAGGTATCCCTTCTGTAAGGTCGGGGAATGGTGAAAATCAGCCTACGTCGCTTGGATTGGGTGCATTTCTACCCGGTAACCACCATCACTGTAACCGTGTCGCACCGGTCCATATTTGAAATATACGCAAATCGGTGCTCTCAGAATCGACGTTTATAATCACGTCTCTAACACAAACGGTACTCTCTCCTCAAATTTCGTATCTTCTTCACCGGAGGTTATGAACTGGTCCAACATTTGGGGCGGTCAATGCAGGCGCAGCTGTGCCCTTCACCCTGTCTTTCAACATAGCAGGGAAAATTAATTCTGGATGTGGACAGTTCGATATGTTGACATTAAATGACTGCATTTCCGATTTACTACCGTACATGACCAATCAATTGTTTGCTGGGTCTCGTAGTGGGATCAGAAGTGGCGGCACGTGTTTGCCAGTAAGGCGATTTCACACCGTAGAAAAAAAAAAAACCTCGGTTCCCGCAAATATACCGGTCGGATTCGAACTCAGCACACTTCACTCCCCCAAAAACCACCCTCATCTCAGCTCTAACACGATTTGCCTAATTTGGACCAGTTTCCCCCGTCTATAACAGCCTGTTTAATGTGTATTTTATGTTATAATGGGTACTTGTTATTTGGAACGGTGCGAAATTTTACGGGTTTGCCTGATAAAACCCAGCAATATAGGTGGTCGGCCATGTAGAGGATAAGAAACTAAAATGTGATTCGCTCAATTTATTTTTACGACGAACTGAAGACAAAGACGTTGGCCATTGATGTAACGCCGCAAAGCGGCGTAAAAAAAATAGTTTGAAGTCGTGGAAAACGAACATTGTATACTGGAAACAGACTGTGAGTTGAGCCAAGCATCAGATAACCCCTTTTTCCTGGTTGCACATCTCGGTATGGTTAAATATATTGAAATAAATGCCGTTTTTCATATATTTATCCTCGGATAGTAAATCAGAAATCACCTTAGCCGTTGGCAGTCAGCGCTCAATAGATTATACTAGCTGTATGATCAATATGATGATAATAGCCGTTTTCACGATGGATTATTTTGCGCGAAATGTTTTAAAGCACTTTAATATAGTTGTATGCATGAATGGCATTAACGATTCAGTTTATGAACGAGCCGAAGGCGAGTTCATAAACAAAATATTTAATGCCATGAGTGCATAAAACGATTTAGTGCATGACCGAAGACTGACTGTTTAGAGCACAAGTAGGTATATAATTTTCAAGAGTTCAATGCAGGGTCATTTACCTGAGGCTTAGCGGTGTATAATCACTTTTGGGAGTGCATTAACACTCCAGTTAATGCACCGCTACAGTTAAGTATATGGTAAATGGGAAAACAGCCTTCGGCCATGCACTAAAATGTTTTAAAATGTTTTAGTAGTAGACGTTTTTACGATGAACTAATTTGCGATATATGTTTAAATCCTCGCCCTACGGTCCCGTAGGATGAGGGTTAAAACATTTGTTTGATCGCAAATTAGTCCATCGTGAAAACGGCTACAACTAAAACATTTTAAAACATTTTAAAATGTTTTAAGACATTCCGCGCAAAAATAATCCATCGTGAAAACGGCTAATACTAACTGTATGCACTATGCATATTAACGGAACAGTACTGGCGGCAGCGCACTGGGCCATTCGGCGCGCGGAGGCTGCGATATCGCTGTGACTTTCCGCGCATCTGCAGCGACTTTCCGCGTCTGCGTCATCCGACACGATAAAAAACACAAGCTTAACGCGCCGAGTGTCCACTGGCGGAACGCCGAAAGAAAGCTGGTCCGTACGAGCTTTTTCCGCGACTGAACGCCGTAGAACCGCGGACAAACAAATGTATCAGGCAAACAGAGCACAGTGGGGCTTTTCGCCACGTAGCCTGCCGAAATGACAAATGTGAAGGTTGAGATTTTCCTTTCAAACTGCAGAGCCACGAACCAAAAATATCTGATTTTTTTTTCGAATCTGGCATTGGTTTACTCTGTTAACCTTGGTAAGCATATGTAAAGTGCGATCGTTTTACCTGAAGTTTGCCCCTGACGGAAGCGCATGTAAATAACATGTAATATGTAAATGTAACTTTATATAAAGTTTGACGGCGGATGACGGACCCATTTTCGAACCCCCTAGTTTGTGTTTTATTTTTTTATTTTGTATCTTAAAACATGCGCAATTGATTCCTCTTCTGATATGCAGCAGCTGGATTTACTGCGGATGACAGCTTGGCCGTCATTAAAGGGAGTGTGCCTACTCACATTGGTCATGTGGAGTTGTTGACACTAGATCGGTTCAGAACATATTTTTCTGATTTACCAGTGTACTTCATTCCCCAGAATCACTTTTAGTTGCCTGAATATTCCAAAGTCACGATCATTCTGCAGAACTATTAATTCAATAGCGCCAGAGAGCTTTTCGCACTAGAAGCATTGCTCTTAACTTACAACGCTAGCATATAGTTAAGCTCTGGCCAGTCGCATTTACTAGGTAACATTTTCGCTAACTCTGTTTATATGACGATCGTTTTGAGTTTTGAAACAAAACCACAAATGGCAAAACAGAAAATAAGCTAAAAATTAACTAAAGGGGGCTCCAGCCCCCGTGAAATTTTATCGCCCCTAACGCAATAATCAAGCAGTAGCTTCTTTACCGTACATAAAAAATAATATTTGACATTCAAAAAGAGTAGGCACACTCCTTTAATTAATTCCTGCTAATCGGGAAAAGGCCCCACTGTGCAGTGGAAAGAATATATGCAAGATAGAGGTATAAATTTTACACAACATGTTTTTGCCGCTGTGATATTTATTAGGCATGTAAAAAGTTGTGGTGATCTAAACTTACATCTGTCATGCCGCGAAACGGTGCGAAATTTGTCCGTTTTGTATTCTGAATAGCTGGATTATGACTGCTGCAAAGACAGTTTGTACGATTATGATGGGGGGGGGGCAAAAGATACGTTGGCCCCACCTTTGAAGGTCAAAGGGGGGCATGGCCCCATCTCCCCCCTCTGCGACCGCCAGTGACCTGCACATTTTGAAAATGTATAAAAGTCATCATCAAATATCAATTTACAGCTCAATATTTATCGATCCCTATTAGTTGGTGTGAAAACGGTTCATAAACATATGAGCTGTGTTTGATCCAAAATACTTATATTTTTGGTTTTCCCTCCCTTTTGCCTCTCTATCTAAGGTTTTATAATTTTATGTTTAGTAAATGCAGATCGTGATGAGGGGAATCGAACACTGTTATATTTTTGCAAATCGGACTGGTAGATCTCGAGATTTCCGGGAGAGGGGCTGAAAACACCCCCCTGCCACTAATAGGGCTGGGTAGCCAGGAGCCTGCCACTAATAGGGTGAAATCACTTTGCACTTTGTCCATAATACTTGTTGCCCAAGTGTATTATTTTATTGCATTTGTATCTTTGCGTTTTGCTTCTATTCGTCAGGAAATCATTCGTATCATACGTTTAATTCTGTTGAAATTAAATGTTTGCCTCTTATATGGTTGAGTTCATACAAACTAAAACTATATTAACCCGCGAGTTACTGGGGGGTTATTTATAGCCCCCCCCCCCCCGTTATTCTGCAATATCTCCTACACCAACGTAGGTATCGTGACCAAACTTTCAGTACCTTGTCCCAGATCAATTTGACACATGGCTGCCTGATGGAAAAGGTCGAGATAAGATAGTCAAACGGAAATGGCCGTCAGAGTGGACGTTCATGTTCTGCGTTGTTTTGTTGAAAAATGAGGGTTTGCGGGAAACGCTGCCAAAAGTACAGTTTTAAAGATAAACTCAATCGTTAAACACCAAACGGCAGGTAATAAGTTGGGCTATCAGACTTGAGTTTTGAGTTTTGAAAAAAAATGAAATTCAATATTTTGAGAAATCCAAAGATATTTTTTGTTTTTCGAAAATTGTAAAAAAGTCGCATTTTAAAACAACCGGAATATATGTATTTGATTTGATCCCAATGATTGTGTGTAGAAAGTTTGAAGTCAATATCTTCAAAAATTACTGAGTGACAGCCTTTCAAAGACAAATTAGACCACCCTACTGTTTTGTAAACAATTAAACAAAAAAAGTGCATTCCGTTTGTTTGGATTTTCTTCAATTGTATGTTAAAAAATATGTATCTTAATGTCAATTTTGCGCGTTCTAATCATGAACGAACCATAAACATGTGTTACAACTCCTAATGACCGTAGTCTTCAGTTTGACCTCGTGACCTCGGATGACCTTGACCTGACCTAAGGTCAAAATTAGCTTATAATGGTAACTAGAAGTGTCAGATACACGAATCATACTGATTTACCAGCTTATTATGCGTTAAAAATTGAATTTTTGAGCGACAATGCCGTCCACCGGACTTTGATGGCACGGTCAAACATGTTTTATTTGACGTGACCTGTGACGTCATCGGTGACCCTGAGGATAAAAATATTAGGTTTCCCTCGACAAATTTGATAGGGCTATCGAATGTTGTTCGAATTTTTAAGATCGGTCTAATAGTTTCGGAGATCAGAGGGTGGCTATAAATAGCCCCCCCCCCCCCAGTACCTCGCTTTATGAAATATATCCCAGTAACGCGCGGGTTAGTAAATAAGACGTTAAGTGTTCGCAAAATAAATTGGAATTGTTATGAATGTGGAATGAACTAGTTGCAGGTAGTTTGGTTAATATGTGCAAAATAATAAGAAAAATGTGCTGATCAACATGATACACATCATTTTGCATACAGAGCAATATTCAGAGAGATAATTGCATGTAAAAGTTTATTATTTATAAAGCACTTGATGTAGTGACGTCATTTAGCAATAATATTGCGCATCCCTCATCCCTATGGAAAAGCATGTTATTTTCACAATCCCGTGGCAAATATAAATGGTTAAACGCTTTCCTATGACTTACTGTTCACACCAAACTACACAGAAATGCATGGGGAAATGTATGCGTGTAAGTTCAAAACACAAAGCGTCATCTAAATATCCTCTAGATCACATGTTCGAGATAGGCTCCGTTCGGCTGAGGCACAGCTCTGCCCTCCACCTCAACTCACCAAGCTGCTTACGGGCTACCTGCCGGCAGGGATGGTCCGCACTGCAGCTCCCATGGCTGTCTTTAGTTGCTTCATGGTCTGGAGATTCTTCTTAAACAACTCGTTTAGTTAGATCCACAGGAAGCTGTTAAGTGGGCTCAAATCCAGATGGTGCCCTCACTGAAACACTGCCCCAGAAACTACTTGCAAAATGCGACCGTGCCCTCAATGCTGTCTTGAAAATAGTGTCTGTCGGATCCAGAGCTTTGTATGGAAAGAGATCTAGAATCATCCTTAGGATCCGTTTGGCTGTAGCAGTCCGTTAAAATGCCTTTGAGCTGCCGTTAAGATAATTGATCTGGTCACAAGGTAGAATTCCACAGTTTTAGTTTTATGTTTGTTTCGGTGAAGTTGCTTGATTTCAGATGAGCGATATTTGCTTGAATGTGCCATATCACGTGCTTTGATTTCGACGCAATTAACGTGATGCTGAATTTTGCGTTAACCTCTATTTTACTAATCAGTGTCAACCGAACTGCTAAAAAACTACCTCAAGGTATCATTGCGCCGAACTATTGCTAAATTGCGTCACGACCAATCAGAGAGCAGAATGGTAAATTACGTAAATATATTTAGTTATTTAAAATCCCGATAATTCAGGGGAATTTATATTAAATTTACTATCTATAAAATATTTTAAAATAATTTGCGTTCAATCAAATACCAAAAAACAGGGGGTTAGGTAACCTGCAACTAGTCCATTGTATTACTAGTAGTCATTTGTACCTTATTCTCGTTAGCTCATAGCTCAGTATTCGTCCTCACAGCCCTCAGCAACAAACCACTTCTATCTTGTGTATGTGTTTTTATATATTATATTACAGCAACAATAAGCATAACAAGCTAACAACAACAAAATCAACAAGTATGGCAAGACGTCCAGGTCCTGTCTTCACCAGACGGACACCAGAGCCGGTGCCGGAGCGAGAACCGAAGCAGAGCCGGAGCCGGAGCCGGAGCCGGAGCCAGAGCCGGAGCCAGAGCCGGAGCCAGAGCCAGAGCCAGAGCCAGAGCCGGAGCCGGAGCCGGAGCCGGAGCCGGAGCCGGAGCCGGAGCCGAGCCGGAGCCGGAGCCGGAGCCGGAGCCGGAGCCGGAGCCGGAGCCGGAGCCGCGGAGCCGAGGAGCGTCGGGCGCGGAAGAGGCGCGCCGGAGTGCCGTCTAGCACACACCCGGTTACAGAGTTGTATCCCGCGACAGTGGCAGGCGTACGACAGGGGAGACGGTGGTTGGCCGTGTCGAATGACTGGTGGTGAGGGGCAGCGTGCTCGTCTGCGTGGTCCACACGGTGAAGCCGAGCCGCGCGTCGCGCTCGCTGCTCTCGGCCTGTGCGGCGTCCTCCGATATGGAGCCCCGTAGCTGCGCCGCCTGATCCTCCAGAGCCCTGTCGCAGCGACGCACACGCGCACGCACATGCACACAGGCGGGTAGAGTCGGGGTCGTGTTGTACATGTAGTGTGAGGAGGTCATGCACAGTGGTCTGAGACTGATACGGGCACAGCTGTGTTCACCATTAGAGTCCATGCAGAACTGGATTTACTCGCTTGTGATACAAAACAAATGCAATGCACTGCGTAAATCCAGTAGTTTTATGCATATGTACGTAAAGATTTCATGCACAGCGGTTTATTTATTTGAAAATGGCTGCTGAAAACGCTGCAAGTGTTCCACTAAGGTATCCCTACTGATTGGATCTGGAAGGTCTGTCGAGTCATTGGGCATGCAAAGCAGAACAGGACAGATGGCTGGGTGGCTGAACGAATAATCGACAACACTTGCTACAAAATTATGAAAGTTTGTACTTGTGATAAGTTAAATCAGTCCATAACAGAAGGTATGAAACTATTGAGCATCAATTTCGAATGTCCTGGGACAAGTGGTCTTTGGAAGTTCTCGACGACCATTACTCTTTGTGTTTCTATAGTATGTTATTTAGCATAATGAAGCTTCCGAATTGTATAGCAAATTGTTGTCGTTCTTCTCATATTTGTTCCCGTCAGGTAACGAGGGACGTGTCCATTGTTCATTGACCATGTAGGAAGGAGAGATGGACTGCAGGGGTAGCTGTTTAGCCGCACGCGGGTATGAGCTCGGGTCCGCCGGTGCAGACCAGCGACACGCTGACGATGATGGCGTTGTTGATGGTGGTGCTGGTGATGGTGATGGTGGACGTGGTGGATGTGGTAATGGTCAGGAGGAGGCGCGCATCGCGAGCATCAGATCGTCATCGTTCTTCGACCGTTGTCGATAGCCGCGAAGAATGACGGCAGCACGACCGCTTGCTCGCCGCCTGTGCACTGTCAAAGAGGTCAGGAGGAGCCGGGTCAGTGGACCAGTGGACCAGTGGTCAGCACCGGATCAGTGGACCAGTGGACCGGCGTCCATGCAGCGCGTCCGGTCTGCAGGAAAACGAAGGGCGGACGGGCGAGGATCGGCGCTGGATCGATGGGCAGCACAGCCGTACTTACGTGAGGTCCATCTTCTGAAGCAGGCCAACCTGCCTCCTCCTGCGTTTGCGGCCGCCGCAAGCAACCGTGGCTGTGCCTTTAAGCAGGACAAGCCGTCAATGAGGGCGGGCACGAGCCAAAGCATTATCAATACTAAGGCATTATCAGTCTAAAAGCGGAAGCGGCGCAAGCATTAATGGCAGTATGCCATTATTTTCAATTAACTTGACATTGAATGGCAATACTTTATATATCCATGATCACTGCAATCTATTCAACCAAAAAAACTATCGACGTAAATGTCTATATTTGGATTAAAAAATGGTGAACAATAGTGGTCAGTTATTATAAATTATAAAAAAACGCCAAGAAAAAAAAACACAGGGCCGATTAGCAGCAAAGCAAGCGCAGCGAAGCAGCGTGCAGCAACGTAATAGGTAATGATGGGTTGACGGCAAAGCTTGGCACGACAAGGAAATGCTGGATCATGGGATAGTTCAGATCAGTCACATCACACAAACTCGGCTGCACAAATACCTCAAACAAGAAGACGACGTGGATTTCATACAGAGCTGCTTCGATGATCTGTTCAAAATCGGATTACGTTATGATCTGTCTAAAAGATGTCGAGCTTAAAGAAAACCGAGACCATCATCATTCACCATGTAAAATGGCTATTGTGATAAAGCTGGATAAAAGTTGCTCATTCAGCAACGCTGTCGACGAACACTGCGAAAGTGCTCCGCTGGCGAGCATCCAGGACCAACTCTGCTGCATGGCTTCACTCACCTGGCCAGCTGGAATGGTAGTGCCTTCCTCTTCCTCCTCCTCACACAGGCAGGAGTGGCGGCGGCTGCACAAAACGTCTCTGTTAGACAAGGCCGACAACCCCCCCCCCAACAGGAGACAACCAGATCGACGCGGAACAGCAGCCAGACTTCCGGTGGAGACCGTGAGCGAGCTCCACCCCATTAACACCCATCACGTGCCCTGCGAGTCCCTCCTCTGCCACTCCGTAGAGGAGGGAAGGCACGCCGAGCAGCTGCGCCGAGCTGATACACATGGCAACAACGCTGGAGCGGTGACTGCTCTCAACGAACACGAGCTCCTAGTCTGAACGGCCGCAGCTGAGCTCCTGGTCTGAACGGCCGGCCGGTGGGCGCTCAGAGCCCTGCCGGCAAACATGCAGTGGACATGCACAAAGGAAGCAAGCACTTGCTGAGCATAGCGGACATGCACGTCGATGAAGCATCCGTGTTGGAAAGCGTGTGCGCTCGGTAGAACAATTGCCTGGACGCAGGCAGCCTGGCATGGTGTAAGCGCAGCAGCATTCCAGCGTGGAGACTTAAGCAGCTTGGAGCTCACACGCCAGTTCTTCGGTACCTTCCGCTTTGTACGCGTCGACCCAAAGAATGTCTGCGAGCGGTGCAGAATAGTTGATGCATGTTGATGTTCGTTAACATGCGGTTACTGGAAGGCTCAGGCAAGCCGAGATCCCTGTATGATTGTCACATTGTGTATGTGGGTGAGGGTGTCCAGTCCATATGTCTGTCTGTCTGTATGTGTGCATGCTTGTATGTTTGTCTGTGTAAAAGCGGAGATTTGGGCGCGTGGCCCGTTTTCAAGCCAGTGTGCTGTTCCCGAGTCCATGAGCTTGTTCTGGAGAGGCTTCACTTACTGCCGGTGCTGCAGGTGAAGAACGATGTGGACGTAGTCACCGAGACGCTGATCACAGTCCTTGTCCTCCAGACGCCAAGGAAGCTCCTGGCCAGGCCCTTGTCGCGGGACCGGTCGACGGCTGAAATGAGCTATTACCTGAGTACCAGGTCTCGTGACGGAGCGCACAGTCGGACTTCTGGGCTGGGATGACGGGGGCTGGGGGAGGATCAGGTTGTGAAGGGAGTTTCAGGTGTTTTGTAAGTTATCGTGTTGTTTCCATTACCGGTGTAGCAAAAAGTAAGGGGTGCTGATGGTGCTAGTGGCGAGAGTTTACGTATGTAGCTGTTTTGTACAGGGCGATGAAACCGCTCTTTCGCCGAATCTGTAAGATGTTTCATATGTGTAATTGGAGGACTGCAAGGCAAACATATTTGTATAACATCTCGTCGCTAAAACAACGCTGAATAATAGTATTTATGTGAACCCGACGCATGATTGTGAGCTAGGTAGTAAATATAACTGACAAAACAAATGGTGTTCTCGTGAGGAAAAAAATGAATGAACAACAAAAACATTACGCACCATTAATTACATCTGGCTTCTTCAAGGATTCAAATCAATAAATAAGCATTAAACCAATAAGTAAAATAGTATGGAAAACTATCGGTTAAAGTCCTGACATATGAAATGGAACAACGCAATTGAAGCAACCACGACCCATGCGTCAGTAAAATAAAGGGACTCATATGCAGTGCTCTTATAAATTAGACACCAAAGTTAAAAATTGTGAAAAGTATTACTAAGAGAGAAACTAAGAGCCTC
Organism: Semibalanus balanoides; assembly: GCA_014673585.1. NCBI lineage: Eukaryota > Metazoa > Arthropoda > Thecostraca > Balanomorpha > Balanidae > Semibalanus > Semibalanus balanoides. The sequence goes on from VOPJ01003781.1 coordinate 126,898, forward strand.
GTCGGCCGATGAGGCTGTGCCGCCACTGATGCCCGTCACCTGCGTCGTCCTCCACGGAGAAGACATAGCCAATCAGGCAAGATGGCCACAGCGGCGTACAGAAGGCTCCTCATGTCTGTAAAACGGGCAGCCAATTGACCGGAGAGCGGCGCTGACCGGCGCGAACCGGCGCGAGAGGCTGGCACGCGCCGCGGAGCAACAAAAAAATAGCGGTGCCACCGGAGTGGGGCGGAGAGAACGCAGAGCGGAGCGGAGCGGGCTGTCTCACCGGTGGTACGGCTGGAGTCTCGGCGGTTAGTGACCTGGTCGTGGCTAGGCTCAGTTGCCTTATATACCGCAGTCTGACCCTCCGCGTCCGTCCTTATTCTTACTGATAACGGCCAGATCGATCAGAAAAGGGAAAAAGACAAATGTGCTGGTCGTCACCCGGAAGCGGACACGGCCGGGCGGACGTGGCGCTGTCGTCTTCTGCTGGTTGTCACCGGTAGCAGGCAGGACTAGCCGTCCTGCAGGGCAGTGCAGCGGTACTGGCCGAGGTACGCTGCGTTGCATGCCCAGTGATGGCCGATGTTCAGCTACGATATGATTTTTTGGTAACCCGTAGCTCATGAAATCATTCCGTATCGCAATTGAAGTACTTCGTAGCGCAATTCCGAAAAAATGCATAACGTAACGTAGTTGCTACGTTAGGTCTATTGTAGCATATCGTCAGGGGCAAGGAAGGCTGGGAATATATTGCAACCCTCGACATTTAAAGGGAATGTTTCACCCTTGTATTGGTTTGAACTGAGATAGACATTATCTTTGGTCGTTATTGAAAAGTATTTTTTTATTTAAAAAATAAGCAGTTTAATTTTGAATTGCAAAAAGGGTTCTGTGCAAGTACCGCTGCTGATTGGCTGAAAGTCACTTCAAGATTGTTGGTCGTGTGAGAAAAACTATTTGTATTTCTTGATCCTTGGTTGGATTACCTGCTGCGAGTACGATAACAGAATAATTTTTGCACGAATGTTACAAGTATTTTAGGCCACCAGAACTGTCTACAAAGATTGTACCGTATCTCTATAGCTCTCTATAATTTAATAATGACGTTGTTGTCCATTTCTTAATGTATTTAGTTAAGTGAATTTTAAAAGAAATAAATATCACCATCGTTTCAACATCACTAACTTCATATTTTTGACTAAGCCGGTGTATATTTTACAACTTTCAGAAAGGTTAAACTTTCTATTTAAGGTTATTCAACAAAAGAAAAGGGACGCCCCTCGCAAACATACCTAATTACGGAGCATTTTCTAAATACATAGATAATTAGAATGACAATTGGACACCAATCGGACCGTAAGAACTCACATTATGGCAACTGACATGAAAATAGACTCGTGACATTGCTCCGTTTCACTTCAATACGATACTTAACCCTATTCCGTGCTGGCGGCCAGAATAACGTTAGCGTTCTGGGGGGCAGATTATGTCCCCCAAGATCTCAAGAACCTCTTGGCCGATTTTAATGGGACCAGCACCATTCGATTTGTCATGACAAGATCTTCTTTTCAGGACCCCGAAATATCTTTTTTGGTCAAAAATGGGGATCAAGGTGCAAAACATACGCAAAAAAAAAATTTAAAGGTTATTGCGGTCAATTAAAATGACCGCTTTTCATGCCCAAAACGTTTTTGAGCTCGCAACTTTGTATCTTTAACATATCAAAAGAACGAGTAACAAAGCAAAAATCATAGGCGTTTTCAGGGTATGTAAAATGGGAGAATTTGCTGGTAATAAATATGTGCTGTTCGTGATTGTTTGGGACGATATGAACGGCACTTGTGGTCATATTTTATGTAAATGGTTGAATTACGATAGGTTGCACATAAGCAGATCCAGGTAAACAACTTTGGTGGGGGCAATTTGTGTAACATTTTGTAATGATTTTACTTATGTGAAGTTATGATCTAATTGACGGTAGGTATTCCATGTTATGTACCTGAGTGCGCATCTGCCCAAAATATGTAAAATTCAAGTATATGTGATGTATACTGCAGTGACAACATTTCTGACGCATGTATTGCACCGCAAACTACGAAGAAAGTATGCGCCACAAAATCGCATTGGTAACGTCCTCACAACAACAAAGGCCTGGCATCGCTTCTGCTTAAATTAANCACACACACACACACACACACACACTGGCTCAATAAGGAGGGGAAACGACCAGGGCTCCCACTATGGCGGAGCCCTGATCTCCTCAGGGTGTGTCGACAAAACTTCTAAGGAATTACTTCTAACGACAGAACTTCCAAGTTAAAACTTACACGTGTCAAACCTACAATTAAATTACTTCCAATGCCAAAATTTATATGCGAAAAAACTTGCAATGGGAAAACTTCCAAACGACAATACTTTAAGCCGTCAAAATTTCAAAAGTAAAAACTTTTCCGCGGTAAAATTGGAAAACAAAAACTTCTCCGCGTCCAAATAACAATAAAATATTTTACAACTCCCAAACTGCTAATGACAAAACTTTTAAGCGAAACAAACTTGTGGTACATTTTGCACTCGTCTTCAGCATTTTTAACCACGGTAATGTTGTTGTTTTCTTTTAGTGTACGTTCGTTTTCACCACGGCGACATTTCCATATTTCTTCCGAGAAAGCCGTTATTATTATTAACATGTAAGGTTGCGTGTATACTTTTAACAACTTATTTACGCCGTAGGATAGGTTTTTGTCTACGAGACGGTCGGGGGGATCCGGGAGGGGGTGACGAACCCCCGGTAGGACCACAGCGCAGCGAGCGCAGTGTCTACGAGACGGTCGGGGGGATCCGGGAGGGGGCGACAAACCCCCGGTAGGACCACAGCGCAGCGAGCGCATGCAAGTGGAGTGTTCTAAACGCACCTGCGATCGCAATTGTTGTAAAGGTTAAGTCAGGTTTGATTATGTTATTATGCAACGGTTTCCTGCCACACCCTGACTAACATTACCGTTGACATTATCGGTATAAAGACCTTCATGTATTGCATAAAACTATCCTGCAGTCTGAGATGCTTGCCAATTCTCAATCATTACGGGTGAAACTGAAATCAAATTGTGTCAAAATGTATAGAGAGGGTTTTAAAGGGCAATAAATGCGACATACGAGATGTTGCAACATATTAGCTCAAAGGGTATTTGATGCAAAACAAAAGTGTCAATACTACTCCGAATATTTAGTCAAGATTGAAAAGCGTATCGCTTCAACTAACTTTTTGGATGATGATGATGATGATGATTTGGGCTAAAGGGCACCTCAACTCAATGGTTATGTGGCGCCCATAACTAACTTTTTCGAAGGCGAAGGTGTACCAGAGCATTTTTGGCCACTTGAACCAGAAACGATTACGTACTTTTCCTGCGGATGCCAGGAAATGCAAAGAGCATTACTGGGGTCCGGTTTTGCCTACACTGGCACACGGGACATATTATATACATGTGCCTGAGAGTCGAGGTAAAGTTTCGGGTACCTCAAATGGGATGTTATCCTGTAATTTGGATTGTTGTATTTGTGGAATAATTGGTGATTCTTGTCATTGTCGAGCATTTTCATGGACCCGTGCAGTTTTGGCAATAACGTTCTAGATTTTCGATCATACCTACAAACCAATTACCAAGAAAACATCAGAACCTATATAAAGCTATACTTTGACGATTAGCCTTTACAAAAAAGTGAGAAATTCATCCGTTTTAGTTTAAGTGAATAGTTCACCTTTAACATGTTTTTTTTTTAAGCTGAGATAGCAGATTTGTAGAGCAGATCGAAAAATATGTTTGGGCTGAAAATGAAACTCCCTATACGTTAAAAAGTTTCGGCAAAGGACATAGTGGGCCCGTTTCAGAAGACAAAGTTTCCTTTCCCCGAAACTTCACAGGTATAAATAACTTTGAGTAACCAACTGTAAGTAACTCTAAGTAACTTCGACACAGGATTAGTGGGCCCCTTAAAGAAGAAGTGCCGGGGCGTTTTCGGGTCACGGGGCCCGAAACTTCTTTTTCTAATAGGGGCCTTTTAGTCCTGTGTCGAAATGACTTACGGTAGCGAGGTAATTCTCTCACCACAACTCATTTTTCGATCTGCTCTAAAAATCTGCTATCTTCAAAAGCCTTAAAGGTGAACTATTCCCTTTAAGAAAAGACACTTTTAAGAAACTACACTGAGATAAAAGTTTACTCTGCGTGCGGGTTTTCCATCGCTTTTTTGTACTCTTTTCACGGCACTTAATAAACTCTGGCATCCGGGGTAAGCAGTTCAGAAAAAACTTATCTAAGTATTATTTTGTAATGTTGGCGATTGAAAACACCAACTGTAGTTTTTCAACTCTGATATGAAAAAGTTATGAGTTTTTACAGCACACCTTTTTTTTGTTTACTCTCATAAGCGGAATCGGGCGTTATGAAAGTACGATATGAAAAAATGGTATGAAGAAAGGAGTAACTGCATACGATTGATACTTTTTCTACTACTTCTGGCAGAAAAAGTGGGGTAAATTCCGGATTTCATAGTTTCGCTACTCTTTTAAGATAACATACCTCTGAAAGCAAAAATAAAGGAGTTATCTGTAAAACTCCCCAACACGTAGTACATTAACTCCAGTACAAGTACTGAATAGTGGACGTGGGAACTCTACTTCCCGCAGTAAACTTGTCTCTCAGTGCATATACGGCATGTGAAATAACTAAAAAAATGAAAGGCGAAAAATGAAAAAACGTAAGTCGACAATATTGACTAGCGGTATTTGCGGAGATTCTTCCATATCGCATAACGCCATCTGTTCTACAGGACGTAATGTGAGTGAGACTAGTTGAGGGCAATTTATATTGACTGTATGCCAAACATATATTTGTGTCTTTTGGTGGGAACCACACTGATCTTACGCATTCCCTTCTTCCCTCGTATCTCCCAAACAATCCTCCATTGTCGTGTTCCACCTGCGGCGACAGACCGACCCGTACCACCGCCTCTGGACCACGGTGGCGGGCGGGGTCAGAGGCCATCAGTCAGCCGTCGTCGACCAATTAGAGCGCGCTGCTGTCAGCCCAACAGTGGCGACCTTTAACCCGACGGCCGGCGCCGCTGACAAATGATGACGTCACGGCCGGGTGCCGCTCCCACGACAGACGGGCGCCTGTCCGTGGAGGGGAGGGGAGGGGAGGGATGGTAATGTCACGAGACTTCGGTGGTACGATGGAGAGAGAGACCTTGCAATTGTCGTTGACTATTGACAAGTGACAGCGTCAGAAATAATGACTAAGCTCATTTTCCCGAAGGACTCATATTTTGTGTAGGTGTCAAAGGCTGCATTGTAAACGCTACGCCAGACATCGCACTTAAAACTCTATTGGCCCGCGAGTTGGCACTATCCATTTAAGTTGGAAAGGACGGGACGGGGAACATCAACATTTTACAGCTGATTCCCTCCATGTGATACTCATATGCCTTATGTTAAGTACATGAAGAGTTAGGGGTGTGCAAGGGCGTCGCCACCTTCTGAAAGTTTGGGGGGATGGAGGCATTTTGAAGAAGAAAAAAATCCATGCAACGCCCATAGACGTAATGCGAAAAATTCGAAAATGTTTGGGGGACGCCTCCCGCTTGGGGGGACGCGTCCCCTTGTCCCTCATCGGTGGCGTACATGGTAGGTGCTGAAATGTATACATTGTGAAGCGCCAGGGGCGATCCAGGGGGGGCACGGCCATGCCCCTCCCCCCCAAAGCGAAAAAGGGTGGGGCCCAACATAATCTTTTCGCCCCCGCCCCACCCCCAAAGGATAAGTCAGTGAATACCCACAATATTGAATACGGACTGTTTTGATAACTATTTTGGTATAACATGGGAGTCCTGGTACTCGAGGAAAGATAACAATTTACGTTAAAAAATAGCTTTGAAAAGCAGTAAAATTCCATGCATTCAACAAACAAAACTGGAAAAAATCGCGCCGCTTTCGCGGCATCACCAAGTTTCCGTAATTGCTTACACAAATTAAGAAACGGAAAATTAATTTTAATTAAGTGTATGGCAGAGGCTCTTCTTGACGGTAATCCTGGCCCAGCCACTTCAATACAATATTAACCATGCTTTACCGTTTTCCACCTTCGCCGTACGGGGGGGGCTGAAGGATTCCCTGTTAACCTTCAAAACCAAGCACATAGAGCACGCGGTAAAAATACAGCATGTTGCCTGTCATGTTGAGGAATCTACGCGTAATGCAATTTTTTTCAGGGTTTCAGTCAATTGGGTGAACTTCCAGGTCAAGTGAATGACCTCGACCCGATAACGTCAAGAATAGCGGTTTTTCAAACCTCATAATGAGAAATTGATAAATGTAAATAAAAAGCTTGACCCTAGACCAACTTTGTTTCAGAAATGCAGAAAATGTATTTTTTGTTGGTATCTGGTCAAAATAAGTCCCAAAAAAGATTAAAAAATGACGTCATGGTTCCTCAACTTAGGGAGCCACAAGTGTAATAATCAAATAGTTTATGCAGTCATTGCTTTGCATTTGAATGGGCATTCCATATTTAGTTCTCTCACTTTATCTTTCGGTTTTTCAAATCTTGACATTCAATTTTTAGTTATTCCCCATTTTTTCAGTTTTTCTTAGGGGTAAGAACCCAAAATTTCGGAAATCCGAGTTGGCCTTTTCTAATTAAAATTTCATTTCTCGTCTTTTGTACTTACTGTTGCAATTTGTTGCAAAAACCTAATTTTTCTAACGATTTTACAATTAGTTAACCAGTCTTCCACCAACTATAATCGTCACGGTCATTTTCTTCCATATGAACTGAACCAATTTCCAGATTATTTTCAGTGAAGATTTGCAAGCATTACTAATAATTGGTGTCCACTCAGCTAGTGAAATTTCAGCAATGATGCGCTACATGAGTAAAAGGTGATTTAAGAAAAAAACATCAGGGAAGCCTGTCGCCCACCTAGGCGAGGGTTATTTTCAAGCTGGCTTACCAGTAAGCATGGCCCCTGCCGAGTTCCGAAAAAGGTGACGCGAACGATATACGCGGACATCGCCACCTAAAGACGTAAAATCCTAAGATCAAACCAAATGCGTATTATAAATGGAAATATACAAATTAAAATGTTGCAAAGGCTGCACGCAGGCAAAACGATATGGACGTTTCTCGTCATTTCAGCCGACCCCTCAATAATTATCGGTGACGCCCCTGCGAGTTGGTATGAGATAAACGTTATTATTAATTACCCACGTGTGCATATGCTATCGAAATGGTGTTCTGAGTGTTTTAAAGTGATTTTTCCACGATTTTTCCCCCCCCCCCAAAGTGTTTTTTTCAGATTTTTCCCTTTTTTCCGATTTTTTTCGGAAAAAATCGCATTTTTTAATCTATAATGCCAAATAAGGTGAAAAGGCCAAATCCGTGGAGAAAAAATGGGGGTAACCTTTTGCCGGAAAAAGTTGCCCCCCCCAAACCGAGGGGCTGGATCCGCCCCTGTGAAGCGCACTGGCACGCACCTCAGTGAATAATCAAAACGCACATACCTACACTTTTGTGCAGTTTTGGAGTACCAACTGCCAAGAAGAACGCCGTATTTAAGCATATAAACTTTTGTCACGACCTGTCACGTGTTTTATATAAATTGCGGTGCTTTGACATGCGTGCTGAATGATTGTCACCCGGCGCGCGGCAATTTTTTTCAATGTCACTTGGTTTTTAATTTGCTATCTTTAGGGATTTGAGTGAAATAGTCATGCATGTAACATTCGACACTTCGTCACTCATTAGTGAAAAGTCGTATCTGCTTTTGGACGAAGCTCTAAAGGTTTGATTTCCATGTCGGTTTGTTGCAAATTACATACAATTTTACATTTTGCGACGCTGTCTTTCCGTTTAATAAATCGCCCATAAAAGTTATATTTTCTCTTAGACAGAAGCTCTATTTCCTATTTACCCTCTATCTCCCCTAAGACGTCCGTCTGTTGGAAGTGGTCCTGCTCCTCTTCAGACCCTACATCTTGCGCTCCCTCACACAAACACACACACACACACACACACACACACACACACACACACACATCACCAGAACCCCACCTCAGCCACATACCGAGGCAACACCTGCACCGGTTCAAACGGCGCCTACCATAACCGTTTTCCTTGACTTCAACACCTTGGCCGATGGTAATTATTACCGCTCTCCATCCAGGACACCCACTGACGGTCCACAAATCCATCGGCGGTCTGGTGCGGGCCTCTCACTGCTGGGTTTCAGTATCGGGGCGCCGCGGGGCGCCGGAGGGGACCGAGGGGACCGAGAGGGACGGAGGGGACGGCCCGCTGGGAGCACGCGCCACTGCGCCCCCCTCCTCCCCCTCCCCCTGTCGACGGAATGGGGTGAGGCTTCCGGTGGTGCTGACCTGCGACGGTGTCGGCCGTGAAGTCGTCCTGACCGGCCATGACAACATAATACTGGCCGGTGACGCGGCTATGATCTATGGGATATTGTGGCAGCTTCTCCTCGCCTCTGATGTATGCCAGATGGAGTCACCCGGTGAAAAGGGCGAGACGCACTCGGACCGTTTGTCAATGGCGTTTTATACATGATGAATTGCTTAACTCTTTATATATACTCTTATAATATATAACTTATAGTACTTTTAAGTTAGCCGAACAAATAAATGTGATTAAGTTAAGCACTGGCTTTTTCTTTGATATATGTTATTTTTGGTCTTTACATAAAGCGTTTTTGAAAGCGCAATCATTTTATCTTATGAACTTTCCCTGGACCCATCGCCTTGCAGAATTAATAGGTAGTTCAATTTGTATTGTTTGCTAAGCTTCAGTTTCACTTAAAGGCGCACCGATACTGTGACAACTTAAGAACAACTTAAAACAGCTTTTCAACTACATATGTTGGCATCGGCAAGCCAAGTCAGGATTGGCCTCCAGCCCCGGCCGTCTCCAATCAAAATATCACCGCACCTACATATTCCGTGTTTGAACAAGGACAAACAGGACCCCTCAGCCAGAATATAAACGGTACAACTCGGAAAGACAGAAAAGACGGACGTGGCAAATATGAAAGTCGATGTAAGTCCTAATGCTTGAATGTACCTTGTTAGCTAACCAAAATACTCAGAACATGCACTACATGCAATGGCATCGGAGTTACGACATAAAATGTAGTTTAATTTGTTCATAAAAGTTGTTAAAAGTGATTTCGATCAATCAAGCTTTTCCAACAATGGTTCGAAAATGAGGCAGCCAGTCCACAGTGGGGCCTTTCGCCCCGTAGCCTGCGAAAAGACAAATGTGAAGGTTGAGTCACCTTTCGTTAATGACCCTGGCTAGTGGCACGGAAACCTTAAAGAATACGAATTTTTTTCGAATTGTGATAGGTTTGAGCCTTTGTTACTTGGAGCATATGTAAGTGCGATAGAAACCTGAAAGTTTGTTGACGGAAAGCGATGTTAATTAACATGTAATAATGTATATATATGTACACTTTTCATATAAAAGTTTGACGGCGAATGACGCATTCGAGACACAGCCAGCGTAGTCGTCCAAAGATTAATATTCTGACGCTGTTCCGCGACCTGCAGAAACTGGCGTGGCCCACCAACTCGCCCCCTTTGAAAGTGCTACTGTACGCCAAAATTTTGAATTGATGAGGTTAAATGAGCCGTGAGGATATAACTACAGGGCAAGGTTTAAGGCTCTGGCGGTTCCTGCCTAGCTAGCGTGGCAGAAACTCCGTTGGTTTGATCAGCTTGTCTTGGAACCGTTACGCCTAGCGTCTTGAAATTTTGTGACTTATCCTAAAACTGAATTGCGCGTGTTGTGCCAAAAGTTTGGAAAAAATGGCTCAGCAGAGGCGGTGCCCCATTTTCAAACCCCCTAATTTTAATTTTTATTTATATTTTTTGCTCTCAAAATATGCGCAATTGATTCCTCTTCCGATATGCCGCAGCTGGTTTTACTGCGGATGACAGCTTGTCCGTCATTAATTAATTTCGGCTAATCGGGAAAAGGCCCCACTGTGCAGTCGTCACTCATAGGTGGACTTTCAGAGCAAGCTGGTGAGACAAGATGACAGATTGCGTGGTTGTTTTGCATGCCTGCGATGCAAATGACCATTTTAACACTCGGAAACCTTCAAATTGGACAAAAGCTGCTGGGCAGACCACAGACATAGTGGGGCCAAAATCAAAGTTGGTGGGGCCCCCACAAAGACCTCCGATACTGCGATGCCTGATGACGTCATCAGTGACGTCACTAGGTGTCAACCAATGAGGGCTTGTGATCGCTACTACGCGGTCTCTTTCCGCGCTGGCAGTAGGCCGAGATACCTGGAAGGAGCCTTCTTTATTGGAGCCTTTTCGAAAATTCTTAATGCGGGGCTGCGCCGCGCTGCACAACGCAATAGACCAGGATGGGGACAAGAAAGCAATGCATGCCCTTTGATATAACGTCACTTTCAGAACTGCATGGAAAATAATTTACGTTTTTCCGCGCGTTATCCATTAAAGTAGTGTGAATTGTTGTCAATAGAAATCAATTAGATTGCTAAAACTTTACAAGACTGACCGTGACTTTAAAACATAAATATAAAACCGAATCCTTCAAACTGACTGAAATAACTGAGACGGTATACACCCACCTAATCTCCCTCAGTATAAATGTTGACCATCCCCCCCGCGACGCGGGTAATGCACATTACAGTATAAACATTGAAAGGTATTTTGCCTAAACCCACACACCCCTATCCTTCTCCTCCCAAACCAATTCTGCGAAAGAGCTCGCACCAGAGTGCTGCGTCTATGTTCTCGACTGGGAAGGAGTGGTGTTGTAGCCGACCTGAGTCTGACCCAGGGCATGTTCGCATGAGTCCCACGGCCAGCGGTAGCACCCTCTCACGTTCTCCAAACACGTAAATCTCACCTCTTCCTGCGGCGGCGAGCCACTGATGTCAGGAGGCCTGAGAGCCGCCCGGCTGCGGGCAGTGGGGGACGAACCAAGTTCACTGCACACTGCACAGAAGGGCGAAACCATTACTCGTTACTTCGGACTGAATAGTTGAATGATTGAATGGTTGAATGACTGAATCCTTCCTCTGCTACTGAAATATGTATATTTCCAACGGGAGCTTTAGCGGACCATATTATTAAATATTTTACACCGAGTGAAAAAACGCTGCTCGGCGGATTGGTGAACTGAGTGTCCGAGTGAGTGACCGAACTGAGTGTCAGAGTGAGTGACCGAACTGAGTGACTGAGTGAGTGACCAAGCTGAGTGACCGAAAGTATATATATGGGCCGAATATACAGTTTGCATTGACCATCATGTGATTTAAGTATGTCACGGTCCCCCGGCAATAGTTCAACGGAGCATGTTTGAAAGCAGGAAGTGTCAACTGTAACATCCAAGGAAATGTATTATAAGGAAATCTGTTTTTTAGTGATGTCGCAACAGTGCCTATCTTATTTTAAGCATGGTTGATTAATTTCTGGTACAAAATCTGCCGGCCCACCTATCATTCCTGGGAAATAATCTTTCGATTAATCGAAGAAATCTGGTCGAAAATCAGCTGTCGTAAAGATTAGGAAACGTTACGTTATAGATAGTTAGCTATCGATAGTCAAAATGAGCATGTGATCGTGATAGTTCAGAGTGATGAAACACTACGCAAGTCATCATTCAGAACACCAACGCCTGAGTAAACAGTGCATGTTGTCGAATGTTGTGGTCGTCTCAAGCAAACGTATGCTTCTTATCGTTGCATTTCAGATGTAAATGTCGGCTCTGCTCCAGCCGACAAATTGACCCCTTTTCTCCAAGAGAGCACGTGTTACTAATCGGCGGTATCGGGGCTTGATGATCACGCGACTGTCGTCATTTATATAGTCAGGGTCTCTCTCGCCGACCGAAGCCAGAGAACCACAATATGACCTCGCCAGTAGCCATATTCAAACCCGCGGCGGAAGCTCTGGGCGGCAGCTCCGGGTGGTGGGTCCTGGGCGGCAGCTCTGGGCGGTGGGTCCTGGGCGGCAGCTCTGGGCGGTAGCTCTGGGCGGTGGGTCCTGGGCGGTAGCTCTGGGCGATGGGTTCTGGGCGGCAGCTCTGGGCGATGGGTCCTGGGCGGCAGCTCTGGGCGATGGTCCTGGGCGGCAGCTCTGGGCGATGGGTCCTGGGCGGCAGCTTTCCGGGCGGTGGGTCCTGGGCGGCAGCTCTGGGAGGTGGGTTCGGGGCGGCAGCTCTGGGCAATGGGTCCTGGGCGGCAGCTCTGGGCGGTGGGTCCTGGGCTGCAGCTCCTGGCGGTAGGTCCTAACTGGCGGGTTATGGAGCGCCGGTTCTGGGCGGGCAAATTCCTGCCTGCGACAGTGGACACCGAAGTGGTGGAGCGTGGCGCCATCACTCGCCGTCGGCCGACACTGTTGTCGTTTTTTGGCGAGTAATGAACCATAAAGCACGCCGGACGAGCATTGTGGAGTGATATCGCGCATAAATCGCCTGTGGTCGCCGCAGTCACAACACGGACGGAGCGGCCGGTGAGGAGTGGGCTGCCGGCCAGCTGCGGTGCCGCCACGCAGGACGGCCGGCATACCGTGCGCCACCTACAGCGAGCTGCAGATGTGGCCTGTGACAGACCGAGGAAACAGGAGCAAAAAGGGATACAGGAACGGTATGCTGTGCACACGGTACAGGATCGTCCACTGTTAGTGCCGGTACATGCATCTTTCCTTCCTAAGTTGTTGATTTTTTTCAGTTTGGTTGGTTGAGTGCATGCTGTGAAGCATCATAACATTAATCGCCGCTCATTACCTGGTCAGAGTTCGATACGGTGATGATGATGATGATGATGATGATGATTTGGGGATTAAGGGCGTCACGGCGTCTGCGGTTATCCGGATAGTTGGTGGTCAATGGACGGATGATTCTGGCTGATGTTCCTAGGCTACCCTGCGCCGACCCCGATCCTGGCACGTGGCTCGGGAGGCCTGACGAGTCACTTTGAGCGGCGAATGTGACTCCCCGTTCTCGTCTCACAGTCTCAGAAGGGCTGTTCGGGCCTGCGTTAATGCGCCGACAGTCGTAAACGAAGTGTACCGTAGTTTAGGAGCTGCGATGTGGGGATAGTCTTGCCAGCTGCGGCAGATGCAGCTAAACTGACGCAGCTGCAGCGTAGTATCGCGTCCAAGTGATGCTATGTTTTGTCGCTGATCACCCGTAGGAGAGCGGAGTGACGCAGCTTCTGTTATGAGAGCGAGGTTGGTTGGAACAGATTGGATGTCCTGGGCTATCATTGGCATTTGGAGAGTGCGCCGCAAGCTTTATTAAACTGCTGCGGGGCTCAAAAGGTGCTTATCTCGAGTGCCTCTGGCATTCTCTGAAAGCTTGCCAGTGCTTCGATAAACGTATGGGAGATGGTTCAGCTGAGTGATGAGCAGTTGTGTGAGTATATTCAAGTTACTGGTCTGTGTTATGAAAATATGTGTGGAATTCAGTCTCCAGATGGTAATAAGCCTTGGGATTCGGATAAAGTAGTATATTGCTCATGCAATATAATGCCTATTATACATAAGTGGTGAAAAATTGGGGTGACATGGTGGTGTTTGTTTGAATTGTTAAATTTTAGAATTATAAGGGCTGATCTAAAAATAATTAACATTATTGTAGATACATGGTTTATATGGCCTATAATGTCGTAAAGTAGAAATTAGATGGCTTCGTGTTATTCATAGGTATGTGTCTAGGTCTGGGGTAACCAATTTCCTAAATATAGTTTTCATTACCAAATATTGCATTCAATATTTTTGAATTCTAAGTGGTTTAACCCGCGCTTGACCAAGGGACCAATATTGTCCCCCTGTCGCTTATTCGCGATAACTTAAAAACCATTTAAGATATCAACCTGAAACTTTCAGTACCATCCTGCACATCAATTTTGCATCGGCTGAAAAATTGCAAATGTTTCGATTTGGGGGACAAAAAAAGTTGATTGTTTTTTGTTCCATATAAAAAACGGAATATATGTGAAAGAGTGGTGTGCAAGCAGCATATAAACCAAATTTCAAAAGAATATCATCATTTTTGACTTAGAAACAGCCTTTTAAGCACAACGAACTATGCTCGAATTTAGCAATAAAATCACCAAAACTTTGATAAGCTGTGAAAAGGAAAGAATTAACAGGTAAACTGGAATGGAACAAAATCAGACATTAAATTATAAAACCAAAACAAATCTCAAAATTTAGACATTTAATTTTTTGGACACACATTTTTTGCATTTTTTTCTCGAAAAATACAAAAAACTATAGATTTATGTGAAAGCAAAGTGTTACAACAATAAAAAAGACAAGTTTCAAATGATGAGCACCATTTCTAATAAGAAGGCCTAAGAATGGTAACTGATGAAGTAATATTTTGAAATTGCGTCTTTTTTTAAAGATAGAGACAAATAAATGTCAGTAATGTATTTCTGAGATAAAACTGGTCTTAAACATGCCTTTTTTGTTAAGATTTATCAATTTAAAAATTTACCTTATTTGACCTAAATTTGACCTCAGCTTGACACTTACTTCGTTTAATTGAGCCTAGATGGTGCTTTGATTATCATTATCGATGTATACGTATAAAGCAGACCATAAAACATGTGTCGCATGACTTTCAATTTTGTTTTCGGATAGGGACCTTATGTGACCTGATCTTGGCCTTGACCTTTGCAAAAATCTCATTTTTGATCATCGTGTGTCATTCCATTGGGGGCACTTTGGGTGATCATGGTTGCAATCAAAGGCTCGGGGTGGCAAGTATGGTTCATTAACTCGAATGTCTCGATTTTGACCTTTGACCCGACCTTGACCTGACATGCGACCTCAATTCAAAAAAATTGAGTATGCTTGAGATGCATCTCGATGAGATCTTTCGAACGCCGCCTTGTGCGTATCGCTACAATCATTGGTTCCGGAGATAACGAGGGGGCACTATTTGCCCCCCTCCCCCAGTCAATGGCGTTCGGATAAGACCCCGGTCAAGCGGGTTAAAGTAAGCATTTGCGTCATCTACGTGAAGCTTTACTTTATTCAATGTTATAGACGATACCACACTCAATCCCAAAACAACCAAATGACTTTAAATTCCTTGCGAGCGTAAAACAGTAGATTATCATTTACTTCATTTGAAGGTACTGATTGAGTGTTGGATTTCTACCGCTGGAAAGCCAACAAGTGTCTTTCTGAGAAGGCTTTTGGCTTACGCCAATGAATTGCTTTCGATTAGATTTTCGATGCTTTTGATTTGATTCTAGTTCTGAAATTGTATAAATTAACCGAATGAGAGCAAGAAAGCATAACATAACTTGATCGATCTAATCGTTTCTGAAGCAGAACGGTTTTCCACAGCAGAATGAGTTACACCATCAAAATCACATATGTATGGATTTGATTATGTGATTTTGCGAAAAAGTGAAAGACTATGGTTCTTCATAGTATCTCAGTTAATAGCCGTCACATAGTTTCATAGTCATTAGTCAATCACATTGTTTCAGGGCTGACGGAATAAGAGCATAACGTTTTATATATTCGACTCAACGCGCTGAATTTTATAGCAACACTTCCCTCATGATTCACGGTTCTGTCCGCGGGCAGCAATGTTCGATCATATCTGAGATTCATCTAGCTATAAGCGTTAAACCCAGCGCAAAGCTTCGTGACCGATTACGATAACCGCTCCCTCGAATTTGTAAGTGTGATGTGAAATGCACCTGCGGCGCTAGGCAAAGTGCGGGGCGTTTGGCCAACACAGCTGAGTGCGTCTGGCAACAGGTTTGTGTTCACCTGAGGCAACATTGCTGGGCGCTGGAAGACGTCAGACCAATAATGCGCGTTGATCGGCCCGAGTTGTGCTTTCGCCACATCTGAGGTGGCTAAACGCCTATAGCTGGAGCAATGAAGCTTGTCAGCGACAACGTTTGCCGAGCCCGAGGCTGTCGTGGGCGGTGTGCCTCAGACTGGTTAACCCGCGCCGTGCTGGTACTCGGCGCCACCTTCGTCGTCGCGTCGGAGGGGGGGAGGGTAACGTTTCGACGCCCCCGGATCGGATCAGCTCACCCTGTAGGGGTCACTGAACACAAAGTTATCGTAAATCATCAATAATAGCTTACATGAAAATATGAATCAGGAGGAAATGGACTGATTTCATGCATATCCTCGGAATATAAATATTTTGAATATTTCCCCAATGACCTATAATGAGGTCACGAAATAGACCCAAACTTAGGTCACTGACTATAAACAAAATCCGAGTGAAACAAATTGTAATCAACCATGACCTTATGCGATTCTGTAAGTTTGAAACCGATCGGTCCAGAACTGTGGCCGATGTACGACCGTAAACTGTTTTGGAGGTGGAGTCACCACGTGGCCTGGCCTGGTGACCTGACCTGAGATGATTTGAGGTCCAGAATTTCTCAAATATGGTTAATTGATACCTGAACACCTGTAAAAAGAACGGTGACGCTCTGTCCCCCCCCCATTTTCCCGCTATTTTCGAACCACCTTAGGGGGGGTATATAAACTCCCCCGGGACGGCGCGGGTTGATGGAAAGAAGGGATCGCCAGCGGTGCTGAGTCGAGTCTGAGGTGGCGCCTCACATTGGATGGTCGGAGCTTATTGAACTCGCATGCCGAACAACATCGGACCAGGACTAACGTCAAATGCAGCCACCTCAGTTTGGACTCTTGTTGCCGTCTTTTGAGAGCTAAATGAGTAGCTTTGAGTTGTTTAGCCAGCTTGCGAGCTTATATCAGTTTGTTATGACTCAGTCTGGACACCGTTGTGAGCCAAACTGATCCGAGCGTCATTCGAGTCGTCGGGGACAGGCAGGGGTGTCGACACGGATTTTCAAGTGTGTGTGTGTGGGGGGGGGACGAAGTGTCGAGCAAATCATCAAACGGTTCGCGAAAATGCGAAGAAAAATCAGTTTGAACTTAGTATTTGTATTCATAAACGCAATATTTTAAAAGAATATTAACCAACTTAATTTATTTATTTCAATTTATACCAAGTGAATAACATTTATTTAAAAATATCAATTTCGGCCATATATGAGAGTCCCTTACACATTAGTACTTAGCTCGAGAGCTAAAACAGCAAACGATGTGCGAAGTGCGAACAAACCCAGATTTGAAGTCAGGTAAACATTTAGGTCAGGAGAGCTCATTGAACTTAAACCCTAAAAAATCGTTATACTGTTTCCTGTAAATAGTTTTTGGGAGAAGAATGGTATTGATGCGGCTTATCATTCACTTCAAAACTGTGGAAGGCATAAGCGAACTGATCAGATTAAGACGTGTCAGTGGCCTAGAGTATATAATATAAATAGTAGGGTCAAGTGGTGTTGCCAGGGAAGTGCATAGTCACGGCTGGTTCGAACCAGAAACATACTGACTATGTTTACCATATTTACTAGTCTGGTATCTTTTTGGAATAACTCTGACATAACCTATATTTAACTATATAGTAGGATATGGTAGCCTCGTCGGAAAATATTCTGAATAATATTTAATACAATTTTTGTTCAGTAGGTTGACTAATTTTTAACTTAATTACTTTTTTATTTGTTATACTTACATTGTCATAATATATTTATTTAGTTTAAGTATATTTAGAAATAATGTGAGTCGGACTTCAACCACGCCAAAATTTCGAATCACCTGCGTCTTCTGCGTCGGAGAAGCGCCGTACTAACAGCTGCATTTTTGCAGCAGCTGGCCTTGCGGGTTCACTTGTGAGTTAGGATGTTTTGACATCGCAAACAATTTGTTTTTTATGTTTTTATAATTAAATAAATAAGTAAATATTTTTCGTAATAATTTGTATATAAATTTACTGTTATTGTAAGCTTGCGACGTCAAAACTTACTGGCTCACTAGCCGGTCCCTGGCGGGCCAACTGCTGCGCGTAAATAGACCATGTACAGTTTCCGTTGGTTTTGCGTGCAACGAAATGGTTGTCTGCTGGCGTTATTTTCATTTTGACAGAGTATTTGTCATTTGTATATCCTAGTTGGATGCATTAAAAGTCACAATTAGGTTTCTGCATGTAAGACAATTGTTATATGTAGTAAAGAAACTTGGATTATCGTCACGGAATGGAAGGCGACGGTAGTCCTCAAGCTGCCCGTGGCGGCCCGGCCTTGGCGGGGCCGGCGGGGCCAGCCCCGCCGGAAAGCTCCGAGTATTGTGGCGACGATGGTAAGCTCATGTAAAATCGGATACCATGCCAGGAATATTGAAGAGAACGCAGCTTTCCATTGAGCAACTAGAAACTTCTGTTTATCTATTCTTTGATACAACAAATAAAAGGGTAACTTTCGTGTCCACTTTGCCATTGCCTTTATCATTGGAGAGCGGATTCTCCTGCAAGCGTGACGTCACGTGACGTCACAACTTGCACCCCCCGCGTCAGTACGAGAGTGAAGGCTTGCTTCGCAAAAGGGATGGAACTTCAGATGAGACAACATTCTAAAGATTAGAATGTGAGCTTGCCCGTATATACAGGCTACCCAAAAATTGATGAGCGGCCGGTGATGCCCATGTTTCGACCGTTTCCCACGACCAGCGAACAAACGGAATTATATCGAAACCAGACTGTGGGGAATATGCAGATGTCCCAAAGGAAATACCCAAAGAGCCCGTACCACATCTCGTCCATGGTGGAGAAGTGCAAGGCATCGATGCATAACCACGCAGTTGCAAATGGTCACAGGTGGCATGGTCCAGAATAAGGTCGTCAGTAAGTCATCTCCAC
The DNA here is from genome assembly GCA_014673585.1 of Semibalanus balanoides. Classification (NCBI taxonomy): domain Eukaryota; kingdom Metazoa; phylum Arthropoda; class Thecostraca; order Balanomorpha; family Balanidae; genus Semibalanus; species Semibalanus balanoides. Next base: position 145,710 of record VOPJ01003781.1, read on the forward strand.
CCAATCGTTATAAAGCGACTGGGTTTGGGTACAAAACAGCGAGGAAATTGCACGGAACCGAGATGGAAAAGCGGCCTCCTGAAAATCTTCGCCCATGGGAGATGACGAGCTACAAAGGCCTCTCTGACCTGCATAACGTGCCCCGCGGTCAGACAGCCACTGCCGACTACTATGCCAAGGAGGTACTGCAAATGGCCAGAATATAAGCGAAGCTGCGAAGAAGGGCCTGCCAACCGATGCCAAACTCCGCTGGACATGTCTAGAACATTTTTTGAAACAAGACCATCACACCCAGATTACCGAAAAAATGCGTGTCCCCAGTCACCTTCGGGCTTGTGACAGAGTAGGTCAACCAGCAGCGATGCCCTGACCGTCACCTATTCTAAATATGTTTAGGCAGTCGTTCAAAAGAACCCCATAAGATGATGCCCCTACCTCAGAAAAGGCCATTGGTACAAAACCTCCAAACGACATGGCGCGGAATACTCCAGCGCACGCACACTCGACAACCTGATAAGCGAGGTGCTGCGAGCTGGTGTGTTTGTGCGAGGTGCCGGAGGTGCCGGAGCGTGTGTTTGTGTGAGGTGCCGGAGGTGCTGGAGCGTGTGTTTGTGCGAGGTGCCGGAGGTGCCGGAGCGTGTGTTTGTGCGAGGTGCCAAAGGTGCCGGAGTGTGTGTTTGTGCGAGGTGCCGGAGGTGCCGGAGCGTGCGGGTGTTTCCGAGTTTTTGGGGATGCATGAGGAAAAGATCATGAACCACACTTGTCAATCTTTTTTTTAATCGAGAAGCAACTGCTAGTCAATTTTGGAGAAACAAAATGTAAAGAAAAACGAAGCATTGGTACTCATAGATAACCTGAACGGACAACAACGAATATGGCTAAGCAGACAGAAACTACTCTTTCCAACTTCCTTTTATTAACGTTACAAATATGGACTTTCTCCTCAATAGTTCAGTCGTTCAGAATCGGAGCTTTCGATACGTGTATTTTACATTTGTTCGTCAGCAATCGTTAGTAAGAATTACATAAAATAGACAACAGTAGATTGCGGAGCAAAGCACTTAACTCTGTGAACAGCCTAACTCTTGTGGAGAAAGTCCAGATTATAACGTAATTCAAACTAAAACTCCAGATTGTGTCTTTAAGTTCCTTCTCTTTTATTACCAGGAATGACAAAGCAAACACAGAAACATGTTAGTTACCAAAGACTCCGAAAGGTACATTAATCATTTGTCTCATTAATCAATTGTTCCTATGCAATACAATACATTTAATATTTATCAGATATGTACCAACATTCCCTTTTCTTGAAGAACTTCCGATAAACATGTCAGCTCTCTTTCTTTCATAATCCTTTGAAGTAACAGTAATTTTGAAGTAAAAGAAGTAAAGTTACATATGAATATATAGGCAACTGTGACCAGACTTGTGCTTGATTCTGCTTCAGCGGAATCGATTCCGATTCCATGTCAAGCCAAATGGGTCTGATTCCGATTCTGATTCCAAGATATATTTCACTAGAGGAATCGGTCGGAATCCGATTCCATGGCACCAAAAAATATTAATTCTGAATCCGATTCCATTGATTCCACTATTTATACAATTTTACAATCATATCAATATTTTGCACAAATGACATGAATAATATGAAATATGTTATACAGCTATATTTCAGATGGAGTGAGTGAGAACGCGAAGCGTTCGAACGAGCGTAGTCTTACAGATGGGCACAAACCCGTTTCGTCTTGCTTGCTTGAGTGTTTGCTTGCGTGCATGGGTTCTAGGATAACTCCCGTTTTACTGCACTGATTATGCTTAAGATACACTGGCAATTTTGACATAAATTAACACATGGTATAGGTTCCGTGAAAATATTTAAAACAACTAAATACATTTTCACATGGGCGTAGGAGCCGGGGGGGCAAGGGGGGCAACTGCCCCCCCAACATTTCGGATTTTAACATTACGCCTATGGACGTTGCATGGAAAGAATGGACTTCAAAATGCCCTTTGCCCCCCAACTTCAAATTAGTTCCTACGCCCCTGCATTTTCACCATCCCTAAATACAAAAAAAAAATAGCGGCTGCAGGATAGGCACGTGGGTTGACTTCGAATTCATCTCCGCTGTCCGCTACGATCCTGTGAGAATTATAAACCTAAATAACTGAAAGCCACATAAAGGTGCAAGTAATTAGTTATTTACTTTTGAAGCAAGCAGCAATAATTATCGGTTGCCCGACACGAATGTCACAACTCACTCAACTTCATGCCATGCATGCTTTACTAGTTAATATGGTTATTTTGCAATAAAACTTGAAATATGTCATGAACTTGTTGAAAAACTGGCCTCGGCTGCAAAAGCTTGGCTGTTAAAAGTATCGATGTCTAACGAAGGTTTAAAACAATGATATATATATACATATCTTAACCTATAATCGAGATGCATGATATACAAGGGAATCACTAGCCGTTTTCACGATGGATTATTTTGCGTGAAATGTTTTAAAACATTTCGCGCAAAATAAGCCATCGTGAAAACGGCTACTGTCTTGAAAGATATTACAATATTATGGAATGTATGGTACACCAAAATAAAATTGGTAATAGCGAGGATCATTGTATGTCTCCACCTAAATCAGTATAATTACTGATCAAGTTTATTGGCCCTCACTAGGCAAAAATAATCGCATAGCTTTGTTTTATGCATGCATGCGAAAACAATTGTATTTCGGGAAGCTTAATTCATAGTCGATGTGATAATTACAAAAATAATGCGGAATCAGTTGAAATTGTCATTGATTCCGATTCCGATTCAGTCATTTTCTTAAAATGATTGACTCCACCTGATTCAAATTCCACCAAGATACCAAGGAAATCGAATCTGATTCCGATTCCAGTACAAACGAGATATATTCCGGAGTTAGATTCGATTCCACTGGAATCAAGCACAAGTCTGACTGTGACAGCCTGTTTGAACACAGCATATTGATGGATACACCCATGACGCCACGCTATTCGCTGCCTTGGCTGAATTGTATCTAGGGCCTTGGAATGAATGGTGAATGCATGAATAAACTTGACATTCAATCATAGCAGAAGCCATTCTTGTGCACCAACTTTAAGTAGCCATATCATAATTATATTGTATACAAAGTAATTAAGTACCTATATCTTTAAGCACAACGAAAGGACTTAACGACAAAGTGTCCGTGTTAAGTGTTAAAAAAGTGTTAAAAAGGAAATGTAATTTGAGCTAATAATAAGTTAAGTTTCATATCTTTTGGAAAGAGTTAAACAAAAACCAATCAAGCAAATCTGCTTTCTTGGAGGGACGTCCTCCCCGATTTTTTTAACTGGGGCGGGTCCCTCCCCGTCCCCCTCCCCACTTTCGACGCCCATGGGGACAGGTGAGCCGAATGTCAGTGCTATGTGAGTGTGGATTGCCAGCTCGCCATTGGTCCATCCTGGTACGAAGTGATCAGAGTGTATGACTCTTCGCTACAACACTTCAGAGTGAAACACTTGACTCATTGTATTTTATGGGTGAAACCATAAAATATTTCACGGTGAAACTATTTGCGAGTATTGTGCGATTTTTTCTCGATAGAGTGGAGAGTCTCAAAGCGGCATTATTTGGCACTAACATGGGACGACATTAGCGGAACTGACTCAACAACCTTACATAAAAGAGTCAAACTCAACCCACAAGCCAGTGTTTACTTACCAAAATGTTAAAAGCTTGTAGCGCACTTTTTTTTGCAAAACTTGAAAGTGAGATTGAATTAAAACTCTTAAAAGACAAAAAGCGAAGCTTCAAATCTTGCCTCACTTTCCTTTGCACTTCTTGAGATCGGCTTTAACGAGCCTACGGTGGCTCATTCGATTGATGCATGTTTAATGCTGTTATTCTCATCGCTAATGTTGGTGCAAACTCGGGTGGCAAGAAATCGTCAGTTCCCGGTAACATAACGAGACGGGCCTGAACAGACGACCTAGCTCTTTCGGCACACTGCCAATCGCCCGTCGCTCGCCGCGTAAATCCAGCGGCGAACCGGCGACGAGAGTTTTTACCGAGCTGTCGGTGGATATTTCCATAGGTCACCGCTGCGTGTCAACCTTGTGCCGCCCCCTCCTCCCGCCGCGGGAAGTTTCCCCACAGCGTCTGACGGCCCCGCACTATCTCTGCTATCCGATAACCAGACGACGATTAATGTTGGCGCCGCGTCGGCGACGATGACAACCTCGCTGTAACGCAAACCTCCATCGCCGTCTCCGCCGCTGCCGACATTGCCACCGACACCGCGCCCGACGCTTCTCGCCCGGCTCACTATTAGTCCGCGCCGGTATAAAGTAAATACGGCCCGGAGGCGTACGGCGCGGCGTTTTTATCACAATGAACGTTAACTGGTCCATTAGGCGGGCCCGAGGCACCGCACCTGTTCACCGACTGATTTATCGCGCTCGACGCCGGCGCGCGTCGGCGGCGACGCAACAATTAGTTTCAGCCCTGATTCCAGTATCAAGTTTATAGTGTCGGCGCCGGCACCGGTGCCGGCACCAGCGGCGGCGGCGGCGGCGGCGGCGGCGGCGGCGGCGGCGCAGTGCCGGCATTTCTGGCGGGCGGAGACGGCGCCGGCGCACGTCAGGCATGTATCACGTGACATCACAATACGGGGATTAATGTGTCGTCGGCGAGGAGATGTGGCGGAGGCGACACATGACCGCACCGCACCGGTCGCCACCGGGGGCGCGTCCTCGGCGGCGGTGTGGGTCCTCAGTGCACCCAGGTGCCGCATCTGCAAGGCACGGTGGCGCTGTTCTCTGAACAGATTGGGGAGTCTCAGGGGTGGTAAAGCAGGCGCGGGTGATGGCGTGAAGAGGAGACTGAGCCGTGTCATATTTAATGTCGGAAGAGAATCAATTCACTGGGTCGTAAATGCATGGATGGTTAGAAAAGCAAGTGCGAGAGAGCCCTCCTCTTTACGGAACATCATTCTCCTGACCTTAGGCTCCCAATTCGCAGCAGCAGCGTTTTTTTATTTGCTCAAACGAATGCTGGTGGTGCGTGCTCCATTTAATTATTTACCAACATGCTACAAGAACTACGCTCGATAAACACTTAAAACTAGTATTATTGCCAACATGTCTATCATTTGGTCTTATCATAATCAGCGGTGAGCCATGTAAGAATCATTTAGGGCTAACCGCTGTCAATCATTGTGCTATTCTCAATTGGGCCATTCGACATGGCGTTCGATGACGGCTTTCCCGTTGGCTTAACAAGAATATAATGATATCTACTGCTGAAGAAAGCGGGCACCATTGCTAGCGAATTAAGGCTCTTAATCTCGCTCTTCCCTAATATGCTATTTTGCTTCAATAAGAGTGCAGTACATACTATGTCGTATTTTGTATTGTTTATTTAGTTTAATTTCAAATAGCCTCCGAAATGGCTCCATTCCATGCAGGCGAGATCGGTACTAAAACAGTAACGTAGAGGCGAGCCTAGCACTACAACACGAGACCCAGCAATGTGCTTGAGCAAATAGCAATTAAACACTGCCTGTTAAACAACGCAGCGATTTATGCTCATTCGTGAGTATTGCTAGACAGCCAGGGTGGCGTATAGATTAGGTACTAAGAGAATTCAAACTAATCAAGTTATAAATATCGGATCTAAATCATCTGATTTCTTCTTGCAACAGAATGGAAAGCGTCCATTGGCTCCAGGGCATTAACACAACAGGCCAAATCCACCAATATCCGCCTTCGCGCGGGTGCCCTCCTTCGGTACCCACCTCGACCAACTGACCTCTCGCTGTAATAACCCTTTTACTCCCACATAAGCTGTGTCGAGCCCCCCCCCCATCTCCGCCCTCTGCATTGTACCGCGGGCGGGACATATTGATGTTGGCTGCTGACTGCTGCGCGCCAGGCTCGGCTCCTATCACCCACTGCCGGACGGCGGACACTGACCGTAGTCATTAGAAGGCGGAACTGGCTGAATCGTTTATCGTCACCGCGACAGCGTGAACACCTCGTACGAGATGACAAATCGCCTCATCGCGAAACCCTACCGTGATGGAGTAAGACATCAGACCCTGCGAAAACAGGGGGGCGCGCGATTAATGGAGTCGCTTGTTTCCCGTTTTCAACACTATCAGATTGTAATGTCAGGCAAATCTACTCGCAGTGGAAATAGACCGGGCGGGGGCAAGAAGTCGTGCAGCCGTTGCGGTGAGAAATCATGCGTCAGCTCCGAACTACAGCCGGCCGCGGACGCGTGGACAGCTCACCGAGGAACGTGCTTACAATGAGAGACAGGAGCTTTGTTTTCGGCCAGAAAAACCCTCTTCTGGCGACCGACCGTACTCCGGGAGCAATGGCGATTTCTCACGTGACGATGGAGAGAACCTCTCAGCGCGGAGACAGGACATTGGCAGAGGTGGCCGTCCTGATGTCGCCAGCTATTCCAGGATTCGCACCGCACCACTGGCCAGGATGCTGGCGACAGGCTAGGCGGTGAATCTCGAGTTTGACGAAAAGCAATGGAAAATGACAGTCAAGACTCCAGAGTGGGATTCATTTTTGCAGAATGGCGGTCTTTGAGCGTCACTAGGCGATGCAAAGGTAGACCATTGAAAAACAAACAGATGGATGTCTGCGGTTTGATATTTGAGTTCCTTTGATCGTTGTTGGCTTTCATCACGGCTCATAAGCACGAGGGTTGCCTCGGTATACGTTTTTTTCTTTCACAATATACCCGTACGAGTTCCTTTTTAATTATCGTTTTGACGTCCTCCTTGATATTGAATCAGGGTGAAAACCAAAATATTTTTCATCAACAACAAGGAAGAGGTTTATGGGCGCCATATAACTACTTTGTTGCGGCGCCCTAAAGCCCCAATCATCATCATGAGCAATAACTTCAAAAAGGACACTAATAATTGTATATTATATAATTATATATATATAATATATATATATTATACTATATTTATATTATATATTATATTAATATATATATGTGTGTGTGTGTGGATTGTTCATCTCGGACAAATATTCGAGAAATAATAACAACAATAAAGTATATATATTATGTAGACGGCGTTTCGATATTACTCTTCATCCAGTACAATAAAAAGATACACCAAACAATCGATACAATGCAGACCCGATTCCTATGCGCTATAAGTTTGAAAATTACCAAATTATTAAAATCAATGTCACGTGATTTGCATTGATTTTATAATTTTCTGTTAATTTTCAACTTATAGCGCCATAGATCGTCTGCCATGGTGTACCGATTTTGGTGTGTCTTTTATTGTACTGTATGAAGATTGTAAATTCGACGCGTCTACATAATATAGAATTTACTTTACTTGTGGTTCATTATTTACTATATATATATATATATATATTATATATATATATATTATATATATATATTTTTCTAGAAACCTTGACTTGTATAGGTATACTCCTTGCTCAAACATTGCTCCCATTAAGATAATTTACTTGTATTCAATTCAATGGCATGACAACTGATGGGAATGTTTTAAACTGTCTTACTTTTAAAAAGCTTCTCTTATCTTCATCTGTTTAACGCACATTTGAAAAGCTTAAAAATGGCAAAATCAGTAAATTATAGGGAAATACGCTGTCTAAGTGACCACCCAGGTTCTTAAAGCTCACCGAGTATGTGTAATAATATAAAAGTTTGATAGTTTTCCAGGAAAAGCAAGGTTTTAAAGGCAAGTGGTTCAATGCACATTCTAAATTGTTTATGTTCATGTCTTCATGTGTTCATGATGTCTTGTATTGCCCCCGTCACAGGAAACTCTTATTTCAACATAAACTGGGTACATAAACTGGGTACACAACATAAACTGGGTAACATAATCTCTGCTGGTGTTTCTGTTTCACTGCAGACTTCAAAATCGATTGAAGTGTTTTAAGGTCAATGACTGAGTTTCATGACCGAGCAGGTGCGGGCCCGTGAGATTTCTTGTCAACTTTCTAGACAAATTTACACTTGAACCGGCCCGATAAGGCCGTACAGACGCTTTTAGGAAGCTAATAACTTTGCAACCACTGCTCTGATTGCGATCGGGTTTTTAACCATTGTATAGGTCCATCAAATAATATTGTTTTTGGTATAGTACGTTGTAATAAGGGTAGTACTGCAGCGCTTGGCACGCGCAGACGTGAGACAGGTCAAAACATCGATTTCTTAGGAAAATAACGCCTTATAGACGGGGGAAACTGGGCCGAATTAGGCAAATCGTGTTAGAGCTGAGATGAGGGTGGTTTCTAGGGGAGTGAAGTGTGCTGAGTTCGAATCTGACCGGTATATTGACGTGGTATACCGGTAGTAGCTGTTGCACCAGTTGCGTAACGGTTCAACGGTGGCACGACCATGCACGCGCTGCTGTACCCAATACTATGGCTTCAATCAATGCGGATGGAATAACTATTCTGATCTTGACCATTCAAAACACGGGCCGAAACAGTCTGTCTCGATTTCCTATCATTCGTGACGCCATCATTGCTCCGTAGTCTCTGGATATGGTAGTGTACAGCACTCGCTTGCACGTGCGATTTCACTCAGTACCACTCGGTTCCCGTTACGTTACCGGTCTTATTTGAAAAATACACAATCTGATATCCTAAGAACACGCTAGTGTTCTTACACAAATAAAAATAAACTTTGATTCAAATAAGGTCTCTTTTCAGCTGGAGGTGTTACTGGGATCAATATTGGCACCATTATGCACGCGCCACTATAACCCCGTCAACCTGGCTTTCAAAACTGGAGAACCCTTTTATAATACTTGGCCATTTAAATATCTGGCAGACTCCGCCTGTGTTATTGGTTTGTAGCTTCATGCGGTATCCCTTCTGAAGGTCTGGGAATGGTGAAAATGCAGCACTCGCTTGCACGTGCAATTTCACCCGGTACCACTCTGTAACCGTGACGCTACCGGTCATATTTGAAATATACGCAATCGGTGCTCATAAAATCGACGTTCATCACGTCTCTAACACAAACGGTACTCTCTGCCTCAAAATTAGCGTATCTTCTCAGCCGGAGGTGTGACTGGTCCAACATTGGGGCGGTCATGCAGGCGCAGCTGTGCCCTTTACCCTGTCTTTCAAAATCAGGGAAGATTAATTCGGATGTGGACAGTTCATATGTCTGACATAAATCGACTGGATTTCGATTTACTACCGTACATGACGCAATCATTGTTGCTGGGTCTGGTAGTGGGATAGAGTGCGGCACGTGTTTGCACGTGCGATATCACCCGGTACACTCGGTTCCCGCAAATATACCGGTCGGATTCGAACTCAGCACACTTCATTTCCCCAGAAACCACCCTCATCTCAGCTCTAACACGATTTGCCTAATTCGGCCCAGTTTCCCCAGACTATTATGATAAAATCTCTTCATCAAACTGGACCACATTTGGCGCACGCTAAGAGCCAATAATGTCCATATGATGCATGCGTAATTTTTGCATCTAACTTTGCACTAAAATTTGCATCTAACTTGCTATTTAAAGATTATCTGTATGTCTGTCTGTCTTTCTGTCTGTCCGCACACAACTTTTACCTTATACACATTCTCGATTATTATTTTAAGTAATCACCAACAAGGTCGCCCCAACTAATAGGTGAAGTCAAGAAGACACGGACATCAGACAGAACAGCTACAATATAAAAAAGATATGCTTTGCAATATCAGTGAAACATGCTATAAATACGCAATACAAATACAAATTATACTGATAAACCACAAAAATAAAAATAAAAATATCTGTCTAAAAACAACCAAATACAATATGATAAAATGTAAAGTTAAAGGCAACGTTTGTAAAAGACACCGTAGTGCTAAAGAGATGCAACGTAACTTAATACACGTGCTTTAAAAGTAACAGAATCATCAAGCAAAAACTTCTGCCTCTCACGGTTCGTTTGAATGGTTCGGAGGCGGAAGAGTCAAACTACGGGAGATGCACCAGAAAAAAAGCTGAGCTCACGCGGAATCCAACAACGTAAAGTTTCCACAAATCCATTGAGCGCCTTTTTTTACAAATCGACATTTTGTCCGAATTCGCGCCCCTTTCGTTTGGCCAGGGATATCGCGTATGGTATAGCAAAAATGCAGACAAATTGTATGTCCACCTATTCGCCAGATTTGAAATCAGCGTCACTTACTGACTTAGAAATGGACAGAAGACAAAAAAAAATATATGAAGTAATCGGAGGTCAGTGACCATGGTTGTTAATCTCTGAAAAGGTTTATCGAGATCGCAATCTCTACTGAAGCCAAAACTGTCACCTAGAAACACATGTGGATATGCTCCTGAACAACAGACACTCAGAAATTGCACATCTTTCAAGGCTCAATACTACGGACGCCAGTTTCGCCAAACGCGACCTTGAGAAACAGGTCAAAGGTCATAGGGGTTAGAAGTTCTATATTTGCTGAGTGTGTCACATTGTTGAAAGTTTTATTGCGACGCGGTTGATAACTACGCGAGTTATTTTGGAAAAACCGAGGGGGTTTGCAACCCCCCTCGGTTTTATGATATTTGATGATATCAATTATTGGGGCTGCACAAAATCGTCCCGAAGTCAAAATCGCCCGAAGTTTACCAGAGCGCGTCCGATCGGTCATTGCCCAAGAAAGCGTTTTACTGGTTTAACAATTTGTATGCCGTATTCTGGGACTGCATTTCGAGCTCCAGATAGGTGCATCATCATCATCATCATCATCATCATCATTTATTTTTCATTTTCGAATTGAAAAAAAAAACATATCGTGAAGGATTGGTGCAAAGGTGCATATGCACCTATAACATGGCACCTCTCCTATACCTCGCGTGCTACGTCCTCGCGTGCTACGCACCTCGCGTGCTACGTCCTTAAACGTGATCCTTAATTCGAACATTTTATTTAAGCAGTCTCATTTTATTCATCTTTCATTTTATTCATTTGTCATATTTCTATATTTTCAGAATTTGATGGCATAAAGAGATCGAAGAATGCTGAAGACGGTATCGGGTCCACAGTCTCCGCCCCCAATGTCAATATCTGGATCATGGCCAGTGGTCACCAACACCGACAGCGGGTCAAACCAGCTAGAAACGAGCAGCGACAATCTAAGCGACGCCAACTGACATAGCCAGGACGAGTGAGTTTTCCAACTGACGCGCTAGAGAAGTGAGGAGACGGAGATGAGCCTGCGAGCAGGGTTGTGCTCGACTCGACTCATATTTGTTTAGACTGACTCGAATCTAACTTATTTTCGAAAGGACTCTGACTCAGCCCTGACTCAAGCGGGGGATTTTGTTTTTGAGTTGACTCAACTTCCAATCATTTGCTGTTACCCCTGACTCAACTCTGACTCAAGCGGGGAGGGACAATATTTTAAGTAGACACAACTTTGAATCATTTGTTTTACTTCTGACTCAACTCTGACTCATGTAAAAGTTTCTTGAGTCGACTCATTTTTTATTCCTGTTCAACTGACCTCACGACTTTGATTCAAATTAAAACGTATTTGACTTGCAAAAGCTCATTAGAATATTACATTTCAATGCGTCTATTTATATTTACACTGGATCAATGTACATTATTTTTAATTATCCTAGATATATACTGCATCCAGCTGTATTATAAGATATATTCAAATATGTAAGTTCCTAATAGCCGTTTTCACGATAGATTATTGCGCTGAAAATATTCTGAATATTTTTATGATATGTTTTAAAATGTTTTGGCATGCAAGTTTTAGTATGTGATATATTCCAAGAAATATATTACTGATTTAGGCGATATTATCACTATTTAATGGTTATGGAAACATGGATTGAGCTCACAACACGATTATGTTACAAAATTAGCCGTTTTTATAGAACATATGCGTCTAGAGTCCATTCGTTCAGTTTAGCATACTGTCATACTAGTTACTAAATCTGGCAGCAGATTTAGTATTTTATTATGTAAAAAATATCATAATAATATGAATCATAAAGGTCACAAAGCTGTAATGAACATTCGAACTTTTCCTTTAACAGAGACATAGATAACAGTAATGCTACTGTTATCTATACTGTTATCTATACTGTTACTGTTATCTACTACTGTTATCTATGACAGAGATATTAACAATGGACAAACGGCAATGAACAAAAGTCAACAGGTTATGCAGTTTTATATTTGTATTACGTATATATAAATAATAATCAAAATAATAGCAACGTCTATTGGAAAGCACCTGAACTTACTCCCTCACACTCCAGAACATTGTTTAGACCCTTTATTTCTTGGCTGCTCCATTTTGTTTCATCCGATGTCACTTTGACTCGTAAAAGATGAGTCGACTCAGCATTGGCTTGAGCAGCATCCAGGCGACTCAACTTTGACTCAAGTGACGTCCATGCTACTCGTCTCTGACTGAAGTCAAACCACCTATTTTTCTTAAAGGGATATTGCCACCTCGCGGACCAATATTGAGTTTAAGGTGTGTATCGGTAGATTAAGCGTGTCCTATTTCAACTGCAAAATCTAGTTCCCGAAACTCCCCGCATTAGATCAAAAATTGCATTTGCAACACTCAATGCTTTGCAAGCATTCGTAAAATTTGAGTCGCCTCACCACTGTTTAGAATCACTTCTTTGCGGACTATATTTTATTTTGAATATTGCAAACCCAACATCACCATGCCGTCAGTGCACTTAAAAATTAATATGTCCATGCAGTTAATTATATCGTCAACAACCTTAGCCTCTCTCATAATAAAACAGCAAGAAAGGCTATAACTCGACTTTGGAGCCGCAGGCAGGAGATTTGTGACGTTACCTTGTAGCACACACATATACCTACTTTTCAGGGTCAAGTCTCGGTGAATTTGGACGCTTCGGCTTTGGGCGGGCTACTTGGACAGTGGACACCTAACAGTTGCGCGAATTTGACCGTCAACTTGAGTGCGTACTTGACGAAAGCAGCCACCATGAGTTTAGTGCTGAGCACAGCTTGGACCAACGTTTTGGAGTCAGAAGTATATCAATACAAAATGCCGATACATTGCTTTAGTTGCAAGTTTGAGCATAAACAAACCGTATGGATTCTCCCCACCATTCATTTAAGTTACTCTTTGGAATCGTCCGAAGTGGCATAATCCCTTTAAATGACTCTACCTTCCACTTGGGGAGGGGTGTCATCGAACTGCGGTTAATGTGGCTCATCTCCTTCCTTTGTAGTTTGAGGCGCAATTACAATGCGTCAGAAACGTATTATACGCAACTGCACATCATACGATACTGGGATTGCACAATTTTTTCGAGGCAGAGGCATCATCAGTACAACAAATGGGAGGCGGTACCCTCCCTAAAATAAGCTCAACCGTCAGATTAGCAGGCTGATAAAAGCGTAATGCGTATGGCGCCCCACGTTGTTTACCTGGATCCGCCTATGCGTAATATATCACATTTAAGCAATTAAATCAAATAAAATACACCTGTGACTTTATACCGCCCCAAAACAATCTCGAACAGCACATATTTGTTATCAGAAAATCTTCCCATTTTACATTCCCTGAATATGCGTATGATTTTTCACTTTGATACATGGCTTTTGGTATGTTTAAGACCAGTGCCTTTGAAGTTCAAGACGTTTGAGGAATGAAAATTGGTCTAACCACTTAGCCGCCATGATATTTAAAACATGCCAAAATTGTTCGTATTTTTTGCCCCCTAGTCTTACATTTTTAACAACAAATAATTTGCGTGGTCCCATTCAAGACCATTTGATGAGGAATCGAATGGTGTTCGTCCCAGCGAAATCGAACGAGCGATTCTCGAGATCTCTGGAGGGGGGAAAATAATCCGACCCCGCATGTTAACGCAATTATATCCGCCCGAAAGGAATGGATTTATAGGCTCGAATCCCGTCACCCCTAAATGAGACCAATCTTGCCTGTTCCGATCTCGATGGATTTATTTTCTGATTTTGTATCGATTATTGGATCGTTCGATTTCTTTTCAGCTCCAGTCATCGCTCCTTTTTATTTAATCATTTCCCATCCCTCTTCAATTTAAATACTTTCTCATTTCGTAGCTACTTATGTTTTCTTGAACTGTCCTCGTTCTCTTTGTATGCTCTGGCTTTGTTGCGTTCCCATTGAACACTTCATTCTATTAACGCTCCTTTACAGTTCTTACATTTCCGTTTGACTCTTTTCCGTTCCCGTTTCGTTTCCGTTTTTACCCCGAATCAGTTTTCCTCTCGTTCAGTTACTTTATAAATTATAATTGAACTATTTTCCGTGTATGTTATTTTTGCTGGCTAGGATTATGTTACCTCTCTTTAAGCTTTATTACCTGAACGGCTACCCGCATTTTATCTCTAAATCACCTATTGCCTATTAAAACATTTTTTAACAGAAATTTTCGCTTGTTCTGCTGCGTTGTTTCTCGGTAAATATCTACATAACGCAGGCACACATTATCTTCAAGTTGATCACGCGGCCATATTTTTGCCATATTTCCGTAACTATCCGGTGCTTGTATTGACTCTAGCACAACACGTCAAGCTATGTCATGGGATTATAATTGCGTGCAAGGTTATACTAAATGGTGCAGGAAGAAGTGTTAACATGTTGATAAATTCAGCGTTATTTTCAAAGTTTTGCTCCCTTCGCTTTTGGCAGACAGAGTACCTACTGACTTGACCCAAACTGTCCGACTGCGACGATATCTTACATACTTTCCCTTTTAATTAATCTTCACATAAGTATATGTGAACATAATATGCTATGCTTAAGAATTATATATGAGAAGGAACTGCGTTTCACAACTGTGATCTGTGTCACTGATCGTCCGTCGGCAGTGACTGTGTCACGGTATGTTGGCAAAATCAGGCCAGTTTTGAAATCCTCTACAATTTCATGTTTTGTTTTAGCTTAAATTAATGCACCCTATCTGTAAGTTTTTTTGTCGGACATGCCTAAGCCGGTACCTGATTTTTTCTGCATAATAACGTTTGTTTCTATCTGTTATGTTTACAGCTTTATAGAGTTTCGAAGTTAATAAGGAAAGTGTCATTAAAACACGCAAATTCCCTCGTTTCTCGTCTTCTGAGCACGTACTGTGAGCAACTCACCGATGCCCTTAGTATACGTTAGCCTATTGGTTTCTCTAAAAATCTTGAAACCTCCATATATGTAATCCCGTCTTTTATCATTTTTTAAATAAGAATATCAACTGGTCTCAAATGGTGTTTGATTATTTAAAGAATCTTGCCATACAAATCCTAGGACGATTTTACATATAAACCAGGGACGTAGCAGGGGGGGGGGGGCGGGGACCATGCTCACTCTGAGCAAAATAAATTCATATTCGATAGAATGGGATTCCCTGACAACCCGACCCCCCCGGTCAATAGCTTATAGCTGAGGAGCAAAATCGTGTTTTTTCCGACGTGCCCCCTCCCCCTGAGTAAAATCCTGGCTACGTGCCTGATATAACCAATATATAATCTATAACCAAAGAACGTATGATAAACTTCACGCCTATCGCAAGATTTACCAGCGATGATGTTGATCATCACCAATAGTTGGTTCATTTGATATGATTCAGGTAATAGCCATAGTGGAACGAACACCCGCAATAAAATACCTCCTCTTAACACAGCATCCTCGGTTGACCATCCTTTATTACACAGATCGCAACGCTGTACACTGGGCGCGTTTTGCATCACAACTCTGTACACTGCACGCTTTTTGCATCGCTCACATTTCAGAGAGCGAGAAAAGCAGGGAAACGCACCACCATGAATACTGAGTAGTCAAGGTAATCTATATACATGATCGTAACAGCAAAACTTGACATACAATACTTATAGCATGATGGAGTCCTGCGCCATCAATAATCAATATACAGTGTCCAACCAGGCTCTGAACATCCTGCTGTACGGTAAAATGTCAAATGAATTTTATTCTCGACAAAAATAGCGCTGTACCTGTTTCACCAAATTTCTAACCATATTCCTCAATAGATATAACCACGAACAATACTTCACCGCCTGTACACTCATGTCTAAGCTAACTATTCTACCACGAATAGTTCAATAAATAATCAGATGACTGAATTTCCCACACCTCCAGGAGTCTTTGGTGAACATAAACCAACAAACCAGCACAATCTCAAAAGGCACAACCTGGCATTTCTCACCCAAAACTGGACAACAAAACGCGACAGACAAGCGCGTTTAACCACCTCACAACTGCAGTCAACTTCAGTGTCCGAGCAAAACAGCCAGTCACAGGGTCATCGAAGCCCAACAATGCTGTCCTTGCACTCCACAACTCACACCGAGCTGCACCTTTACCGCTGCGGTATTCATCCGCGCGGTGCACACTGTTCAAGTGTTCACCGTGCACCGTGCACGTCCAGCGTGCACCGCGCACGTCCAGCGAGCGCCCGCGCCCGCCGCTGGTTGTCGAGCGTGCCCCTATGGCGCGCTGTCAGTCGCCTGCTGGATGGCTGTGGTTGAGGTGGACGATATACTCTGGACGATCATTGACAGACAGTCCAGACTGGAGGTGGAGTTGGCCGCGCCGACCGCCGGCGCCTGCTCTACACCGCCTCCTGCAACACAGAGGGCAGACAGGTCAGAGGACGGTCACAGATGAGGCTGCAGGGGTGGTTACATCGGTCAAAACAACGTCCCGCGAGGATGTGACATGAGTTTTGGGGATCCGAATAGGTCAGATGTAGAACGTTTAACCTGGAATTCAGGGGTTGCGGGTTTGAATCTGGCTACTGGTGAAACCTTCCGACTTTTCCGCGTGGATCAGCGTGAGATATCCCGACAGCACGGTGCTTGGGTGGCATTGTCGTAAGGCCTCCAATACCACCACCCTGGTGGGCTATATCAGACAAGGGACGTCGTTCGCTGTTGTTGGGATGTCCTGATTGGCTCGGATAGTGGACGGGGCAGCTCAGGACTCTGGTCAGCTTTCTCTCTGAGAACTGGACGATGCGACATCTGTCCTGATTGGCTCGGACAGTGGATGGGGCAGCTCAGGACCCTGGTCAGCTTTCTGTCTGAGAACTGGACGAGGTGACATCTGTCCTGATTGGCTCGGACAGTGGATGGGGCAGCTCAGGACTCTGGTCAGCTTTCTGTCTGAGAACTGGACGAGGGTGACATCTGTCCTGATTGGCTCGGATAGTGAATGGGGCAGCTCAGGACTCTGGTCAGCTCTCTGTCTGAGAACTGGACGATGCGACATCTGTCCTGATTGGCTCGGATAGTGGATGGGGCAGCTCAGGACTCTGGTCAGCTTTCTGTCTGAGAACTGGATGATGCGACGTCTGTCTTGATTGGCTCGGATAGTGGATGGGGCTGCTCAGGACTCTGGTCAGCTTTCTGTCTGAGAACTGGATGATGCGACATCTGGTGAAGTGGAGAACATTGTCCGAACGTCGATCACGACACATTTCTGACATTCATACAACAGGAAACGTCCGACAGCGCTTTGACACAACGGTGGTCCGACAGAAATCATGCATTAGAGTGACCCGTGTTAGTGTAGCTCTGTGGATTTACTGGGTGTCCGCGTTATAGTGTAGGTACTCATGTTTTAAGCTCGCGATTTTAACCGCTCGTGCTGTGTTTGAAATTTTACGTACTGAAGAGCAGCCCTACAATGGTGTCCGTTGGCTCTTTTAGGAAGAGTCTCCACGCTATCCCGTAGGATTTCGTTAAATTATATGCCTCTATACGGAGAACGCCGTGGATGTCAGTCCACATATTCATGTACTTGTTTCAGACTCTTTCTGGCTTCACATGTTGGCTGTTGCTGATTTGGCACCGGCCAAGACGAGAATGATTTGGTGGAGAAGTTCAATGCAAAATTCAATCTCATCAGATAACAGTTGTTCAATCTCATGGCAGCAGTTCAATCTCATTCAATCTCTCAAAAATCAATCTCATGGCAGCAGTTGTTGCGTGAGGGCTGAGAATATACTTCGTAGGAAGCAGATTCTGCGCTTGGTTTGGTTTTCTAACGGAACCCACTTTCGACTCAACGGACATGTTAACTCTTACAACGCTGGCTCATGATGGGCAATTCCAGTTCTCCTATCATGAATTTTACATCAAATAAAACAACTTATTTTGTTAGTCTTGATATTTGTAAAACGTTTCCTTTTTATTGTTACTGTACGTCAAATATCTGTTTTACGTTGAGGGGGCAACAGAATAGGATCCTACGCCTTTGGTAAGCTACTCTTTTTGAAATGATATAAGCAAAATAGATGTCTTTTGAAAATTGCTGATGGTGTCACAAACATGTCTGCAATCATCACACTCCCGGCGAAGGAGCCAGGGCGCAAAGGCGTGTGTGTTTGTTTACAATCAATGGGATGGGATCCACTTTTCCTTTGATCGCGTTGCCTGGCAGCAATCTGGCAAATATCGATAAACCATTCTACCTTCATAGATCGGACTGGCTGTCGAAGAGACGGGGTATCAGTGACCTCGCAGGGTATCAGAACAAAGTCATGTTTCCGGCCAGATTTAGCTGCATCCGTTCTGTTTTTACTCGACTGCGGGCGCAGTCGAGGCTGTAATTAACTCATGACCGGAAACTAGGCGCTGCCTCCAAGCCAGCCGCCGTCAGGCAGCCGATCTCAGTAGAATGACAACCTCCATGGCCTATCGAGAGCGTGACTAATTCAATGTAATGTAATCCGTTAACGTGAGAGTTCGATCGACAATTGTATTGCGAAACAGAGTACGAAATACTTTTATCTAACGACCTCGGACTAAACTGCTATCTTCAATGTCGTTATTGAATACCTCAAAGCAGGCATTTGTTTCACAAAACATAGGAACCCCCATCTTGCCCGCCGCATGAAGCCGCGACGTTAGCGACCCGGCAGCTGCGGTCTTGCACATCCCGGCCAAACCAAGCCTTGGCCCGCGGCTGTCGGGACATCGCAGTTTGCGGCCATCGGCCGGCCACCCCGCCTGCAAACTGTCTACAACCAACGGCCCACCGCCAGGGCGGCCGCATTCTCAAAAGGCGGCCGGCAGCCTGTCACAGCGCAGCCGCAGCCTGTCACAGCGGATCTGGCCACTGACACCGCCATTCCACAGGGTCAGTGAGCCACTCGGCAGCTGCCCCTGCCCCACGGCGGCCGTCCTCCAGCCACTGAGCCGGAACGCACACCACGGAACGATGGCACTCATGTGTCCGTTACAGCCTGTCGCGGGCTACATCAGAACTCGACAGCCCTTTCGTGTACTGCGTTCTGCTGGATCAGGCCTGACTTATGTCGGCTCACGACACGTTGATGGTTTTAAAGGAACTAGGTATTTCGCCGTGACAGATTTCTTGAAGTTTGAGAGTTGTGGGTATCTTGAGCTGGGAAATTAAATATGACTGGCTTGGGCAATTGATTAATATCTTTGGCGAAATCACCCAGTCTCTCTTTTGTAAGACGCATGACGTCATAAGTTTAACACGGCCGGCTCCACCGTGTTAAACTCTGACGAGGTCGGCCACGCCGCTCGAGGGGCTGAGCGGAACACTTGGGCACTGACACGGCGCCAATAGATATGGGACCAGTGTCAGAGAGTGTATCAAAGGTCCCGGATGTAGCGTCATACCAAACAGACGGAAAAGTATGGCATAATATGCGGAAAATGCAAAACAGGATCCATCATTTTTAGCTACTGGATCCAGCTACAGAAGAACGAGTGATTCGATTCAGCAAAATAAAATTTATCAGCCGATAGGTTAATAAAGCAATATATATATTTAACTAGACAATATAGGCAGTCTCCCTTTAAGTCGTTTACGTATCTCAGTATTTGCTTGATCGAGATTGGAGCAGCTTGCAGCTGGGTGCGGGCTCCAACCGTGAAGTCATTCGGTCAGTTATTTACGAATGATCTCCATTCTGTTCAGTACAGAATTGTTGTACTGGACACTGAGCTATGGCGGCTAACTACTATCGAAAAAGGGCGCAAGACTCAGAAGCCATTTACAAAGGGCTATTCAGAATACACACATTTTTGCAAACTATTCGCAAAACGAGAATAAAACAGATGTGTGATACTCCTGGAAAAATATTAGAGGGCATTCGAGTGGACATATTTGATGACTGATCTTAGCACAGCTATGAATACAATTATATGAAATTTATAGCGTTTACTCACATTACAAAATATAACAAAATATTTGACAAAAGTTAAACCTTCATTTCACTGTTATGGCTTATTCAGAGAAGCCATAATAGTGGAATATAGGCAGTCGAGTGGACATTAGGCTTATAAAGACAAAGCAGCACCCTTTTAATTGTCTGAAGTTCAGTGATAGTCTAGGTCAATTCGCTTAAGAAAGTGAATGAGGTGCTAAAGAACATTGACATTTATAACTTCTGTTATCGAAAAGGGTCACGTCGTTGGATCTCTGAGCTTCTAAATCGTCCCACAGCGAGGCTGTGTCTTCTCAGTGAGTCTCCCGGTGGCCCCTCAGACAGCTTCTGCAAAACGTCATGAGCCGGCTCACTGGCCGCCAGTCTGCCACCCGCCTCTCCCTACCCCTCCAAATCCCCTCCCGCGCTGTCTCCAGCCAGCGGCCCGCCGGGACCGCGCGCCGCCGCCGCCGACGCGTCGTTCGGCCGCGCGCGTCGGAAGGGGCGCGTCTGCCCCGACGGCAGGGGGCCGGCGGCGGCGCGGCTCGCAGGGCCAGATGTCCGCTCCGGAGCGGCGCATTCCCGCCGAGCCGATAATTTGTCTTAGCAATGAACC
This sequence comes from Semibalanus balanoides, assembly GCA_014673585.1. Taxonomy (NCBI): domain Eukaryota; kingdom Metazoa; phylum Arthropoda; class Thecostraca; order Balanomorpha; family Balanidae; genus Semibalanus; species Semibalanus balanoides. Next base: position 166,546 of record VOPJ01003781.1, read on the forward strand.
GCGCCGGACCCGCCGCGAAGACGCGCTACAAAGATTTATCGTCGAGGCGTCCGTGCGGACGACCAGTGGACGCGCCGCTGCCGGAAGCGCGGAACGTGTCCCGCACTGTCCGCGATGTCTCCAAACAGCACGCGCGCGCACGGGCGGGCCGTTCGAAATGCGCCAAATATGTCGGCGGCGGCGCGGCGAGGTGTCTGGCGCGTGGTGACGGAGTGCTGGTCACCAGCGGCGTCTCGTGAAAGTTATGGGGGATATTTTTAACGGCTTCTGCTGGAGAATCCACGACATAAATTTCAGACTCGTGCCGGAGAAGAGTCGAAGGGCTGGAAAGCCATTATGTCACCAGACATTGTGAGGGTGAAACGGTGACTTTTATCCTTTAAAGAAGTTAGCAATGAAGGACAATTTAACATGGGGATGAATTACGGGTATAATATATCGTTCACAACTGGTGTAGCCTTTCGTTTCTGTGAAGCTACTCTCTGCCAAGGACTAGTGAGTCTCCAAATCTGAAAATCATACTTTGTCATTGTTGAACATGTGATTTCTTTTCACTTTGATCCCTCTAAATATTTGGTAATTCTATATCTTTTCCTGATATTTTATATAATTGAGCCACCCACGCTCCTGACACCCCATTTGTCTTGGGTCGGTTGGGCGTTGACAACCCCGGAATGCTAGTCACTCTGACTGCCTCGTAAACAAGATAAGAAGACTCCCGGGCGTGAAAATGAGAAGCGGTGGCACTTTGTCAGATAAATAGTCCGTTGACAAATACCAACACCACTGAATGTAAAACTCAATTAAACATATTTTCCTCACTTAGCAAATGCTTGCAATCAGGAGCGTCGTCTCAAAATTTGGAGCGGGAGGCCAACCAGTTTATTAGCTTTCCAAATTCCACTTCTTATATATAGTATATATATATATAGTATAGTATATATATATATATATATATAGTATAATAAATATAGTCATATAATTTCATACATGGCTTATGTTAAAATCCTGGTAATTTGTGGGGAAACGATACTGGGGGCCCAGCCCTCCAGCCATCCCCCGTGGTGACGCCCCTTGCGTGCAATATTGGCCGTTTTCACGATGACTTATTTTGCGCGAAATGTTTTAAAACATTTTAAAATGCTTCAGTGGTAGCCGTCTTCACGATGGGCTAATTTGCGAGAAATATTTTAACCCTCGCCGTATGGACCGTAGGCAGGATAAAACATCTTGTTTCGCCAATAGTCCATCGTGAAAAATGTTTCATAGTACCCTACGACTAAAACATTTTAAAATGTTTTAAAACATTTCGCGCAAAATAACCCATCGTGAAAACGGCTATCGTAAGGGGAAAATATACATATTTATGCTGAATCAATTTAGGAAATACCTGCATACATTCATGTATGCATGATATAACGTGAGTATGCACGTTGCCCAAACATGAAACAAACAGCAGAATAAACTACTAAAGAAAGCTTAAATCATCGACTCCGAAGTAGGAAATCAGTGACAGTGACGCAAGTGCAATTTTCCTAGGTACTTGAATCAGCAAATAAGTTCCCTACGAGCATGTATTAAATTTCATTGTTTTGACTGCCAACGCCAATTTGTTTTATCAAATTACGACTATTGCTGGCATTTATCGGGCACAACTCGGCACATTATATTACAACAAAAATATGTGACTTTGGATCATCAACATATTTCGGTACAAGTTCGAGACATATTTAGCCCAGACGCCAATACTTCAGCTACACGCAAGGTGACGCTAAATAAGCTTACAAAGACTTAGTCACCAGACATTTATACTCCACCAAACATGAACATCCGCGCTGAGTGAACACTGACAGCGCCGAGTGTCGCCGTGTGTGGCGCAGGAGGACGCCAGCTGCGCCGTGATCGTCGCCGAGACGCCAGCTGCGCCACGATCGCCGCCGGATTAGCCAGCTGACTGCGCGACCGGTGCCTCTCCGCCGGAGATGTTTGCTTTGCAGTCTCACCCAATTGAGACGCGATTTACTTAAAACAACATGATTGATTAGTCACAGAGGAGCCGGCGGCACGATAAAGATGATGAAGTGGTGTCGGAATGGCCGTGGACGGCGGCGGGGAGCTGCAGGGGTGTGAGTGTGCACAGCGCGGGAAGCCGGGCAGCTCGTGGGACGTCAACAAAGCAACGACTACTAGATGAACAGAGAGGAAGAAGGTGACGGATCGCATAATGCTGCAACACTTGCAGTATGTTTAAATTATCTATCGAAAAACATTTATAAAAATTTCGATAGAGAATGCTCTGAGCGTATGTTTGATCGAATGCGGAAACGGGCGTAAAGGCGAAATAACCACCTTTCATTTGTTACACAAATCTTTTTGGCCCCGTGATGATAGCAAGATTTAATTTAAATTTAAAAATGAATAAAATAATCCCTCATTCAATGCTTAAGTTTTTACAAACTAAAATAAAGTAACATTTATACTTCTTTCAAACTCATGACAGTGTTTGCCCACACTATTGAAGCCGCCCCATATATCGCTCCGTTGTTTCAATTGTTCGACGTGGACCAATGTCCCTGCAAAACATAATCGCCGACACTAAAATTAATTATGTTTAGTTCCCAAGTTAATTTTCCAATTTGAATTGCCAATTTAATATTATCGAGCTATTTTGGGAAAAAAAGATTTGGCGATGATATATAAACCAAAGTCTTGTCAAGCCAGCAGACAAAGTTAATAGAACTTTAATAAAAACTGAAAATTTATAAACATTTTTCAAAACCAGTACCACTTGGCCGCCATAGACCCAATAAACTGATTAATTTGTTTTCCTTGTTTATCAATGGCTATCAAAGGGTATTAGGATCGCCGTATATTATCAAACAAGCAGATTCCAAACTATAATTTCCACTCCCTGCGTAAGAAAACAATACCGGGAAAAGCCCACAGTTTGATCGCAGACCACAATACTTGCAAGCACCGGCAATACCTCATGAAAGGTTGGAACACTCATCAACTTTAAACTTGAAATACTCTTAGAAAGAAATTGTTATGCAAAAACTGCATGAATTACATTATATTGGTCTCATCTGTCGATTTCAAGTGTTAACTCCATTTTTGTGGAAAAAGGTGATTATTTCCCTTTAAGAGGTGTTTTTCAAAGGTATCACCATCCTTTCCGTAAATTGTCTTAAACAAATGTATGTCGCGGCTTAAATTGGGTGGTACCAGGCTCATGCTATGAAAGAGCGTGAATACCCTAAGAGGGATGCATTCCCACCCTCACATTATTTCTCAAAATACAGACATATGATGTCACGAGCACCGAGAACAATTTCCTGATTCATTGTTTTCATTCGGAAAAATAACTCCATTGTCTTGAATGTATTTATTCGAACCCTAAAGTTCAGTTCAGTGAAAAATGATATCCCAGCACCCACACAGAAATGTCGCACTTTTTGCGCGCAGTAAAGACTTTGTGATGTATCCAACAAACACTGAATGTCAAGCAATAAGACAAATCGTGCCCTTCGGTGTGGAATTAACAACTATTTCAGCCCATTTATCAGGAGTGCTTTGATCTCGGCTTGTTTGCATTGTGAAACCTCAGACATTCTTCCTGTACCAGGCACATTATGAGTCAGTGTCGAAGGCACGACTATACGGAAGCCAGACTTATGACATTTTAAACAAACTTCACGATATCTATGGATCATTTCGACACTACTGAGTAACCATTTCGAATTCAGGGAATAAAACGCATACTCAAAAGTGACACATACTCTCTCACGTCCCGAGCGAGAACATGAAAGCCACATCCGGCAAAACAGCCGGGGCTGTTCCCAGAGGAGGTGGGATCCGTTAGTAGGTCAGACCATGTCGGCGGCAAGAACGGGATCGCACGACGCGCCGGCCGCTCCGATCCGTGAATGAGCTCGGTGACGGGCGCGCGACTCCGGTGCCAGCTAACAGCTCTGCGAGCGGCACCGCCGGCTCATCCCAGCCGTCAATTAGAGGCCGAGAGCTTATGAAAAACATCTGCGCTCGCGCGCCGCTCGCGACGCTGTCTGCCGTCGGGCGCGACGCGACAAGACGACGACGACACTGGACAGCAGGCACGCCGCCATTGCCGCCGCATGCCGTCGACATGGGCTCGCGCGGCGGCGATCGGCGCCGGCCGGTGCCGGAGCGTGACTGGCGTAGGGCAGCTCTCAGGCTGCTGTAGCTACCTGGCCGGACGAGGGCAGAGAGTGCCGTCGCCGAGACGCTGAAGCGCGCGGTCGCGAAAGGCACGCGGTTCGAGCGAATCTGAATAGACAGGATGACTGACAGGCGTATTTACGGCGATTGAAGCTCTGACGTCTGTTTGGTGCACTTAAGAGACTGACATGGCAGCTGACTCACGTCGCATCAAGTGACATCAACAGTGCGGGTGTATTTTAATTACTCGAGTATTCTATAACAAAATTTCGGCCATAGTCCTTTGAACAGTTCGCTAGCATTGATGGTATATTAACCATCCTTGCAGATGATATTCCGACCACAGATATAGACAGATTTAAGATATCATAGGTGCCAAACATGGCACCATATCATGTTAATCCGCCATGACGATTCTGGAAGCAGTTCTATCATCCCACTTTGGTAGTGATTGGGACTGCTGGTGGTTCCAGCAGGATGGACATTAGGCAAGGCCCTGTAAGTGCACATCCACATTGACTGCGATAACACTTTTGGGATAACTTCATCAGCCAAGAGACAAATGATTTTTGCCAGCCTTCGCCCTCAGGCCTCAACCGGCTCTCTTTGATTCTGCTTGTGGAGATGCATCAAGTCAAAAATGAACTAGAATGTTCCCCAGAACCTGAATGAGCTGAAACAAGCAATGAGACAAAAGGTTACCGAAATCAACACAAAAATGTTCCTTAGTTATTCGTGAGATGAAAAACAGGACTTCCTGTGCCTTACAGCCCCCAAAAAGACTTCTTCTTTAGCACATGCTGTGGTAGCGCTCATACGTGTGATAGAGAGCTCTGCACGAACAGCGCACAACCTACTAGCAATATATATGTCATGCGAAACAGCATGTCCAACACATTGTGTATCGTATTCGTTACAAAACATAATATTCGTTTTCTAATACTTATGTATTAGAAAACGAATATTATGCGCTTTATCGATTGCTTTTCAGCTGTGCCTATCTTAACTTTGAAACTTTATTAAACACCAACGAAATCATTTTATCGGTGCATTTTCGACCGTGCAAATCTCTTTGTTACGACTAGAGAAACATTGTTTGCCACCGCTGTCAGCAAGGTGGTGAGCTGAAACTCGAATGTTGTCTTTGGAGGCCGCCAGCATAACGTCAAACGCATCACCGCCATCAAACAATGTATTTGTCAATGGTGACCTTCACCGAGCACACCTGCTGTTTCAGAATCTCAGCGATAGTTTAGTAGGTATGTTTAATTGCTATGATTTATTCCGAGATGCACCTGTCGGTTAGGTATATGATTAAGGATAAATAAGATGAATAGTTTGAAGAGTATGATACAACAACGGGTCTGTATCTAAGATATTCGTTAGTTGAGGGATATATACAATATTCTGTGATGGCGAAATATTCAGATACTTGTGATGTTTAAATATTCAAATACTTGTGATGTTTAAATATAAATTATAAGAGACCATTTTTTGGTATAGACACATATGTGACAGGGCCGGTTGGTCAGCGGGCGTGCGAGTCGCTGACCAGACGGGTCAACAACAGGCGCGCCTGACTGACAGCGGCGCGGGGCGGCGGATCGCGCCCCCTTAGGACAGGCGGAGCAGGCAGGCAGGGGCTTCACTATCACTAACACCAACACCCGAGTGATTGTGTGTGAATATTTCGAGAAAAATGAAGATATAATTTTGTCACATGTTGCTTTCAGGCCAACAGAGGCCACTTTTGCTTTTCCATTATGCTATGCTTCCTATCTAACTAATTCCCCGGAGCCCCTGCTTGATATTCTTTGTTTTGCTTGCCAAGCTGATTTCAATTGCTTAGCAGGGATTATCGGAATTTGTTTTTGGTGATAACGTATGATTCTGTGATTCGTTAGGATTGAGGATGGTGGCACTCCTGATCACCTGATCATGGGTGGTCGACGGTCGTGTATAAAAAGATAATGTATTTTGCATCGAATTTGTATGCGAGGAAAAATCAAAGGTATTCAATAGATATCTTGGATGCAATGATAATAACAACAATTGCAATGATTTATTGAAATTCAGCCCTTTCGTCAGCTCAAGGCGTGAGGGTGGTCATCAAAGAACTACTTGCGTCACAGAGCGAAACATAATGCGCATTGCATACCGTATTTTCGACCGAAGCCTGCTCGAGTTTCCGACCGAACGGCCAAGACAAACAGCTGCACAGCGCGCAGGAAGCATTATCGGATAATACGCCGGCATGCGGGCATCGCGCTGCCGGGAGCAGACATGTCTCACCATTTGTTATGGGCGTGTAGCTGTCCGGACTACTATAGCTGCTCTGCCGAGTGTTGTAGTAAGACGTTCCGCCGTTCTGAAACGCAGTGGAACGGTCAGAAACAGGCCGAACAGACGCAAGGTTCTGTATACAGAGCTGTATGTTACACGGACGATTTCATTCGCGAGTTCAAAGAGAAGGCAGCACACGCTAAAAAGCGTATGATAGCACAACAAACATTTCAAGCATCATTATAATACCAGGGAAATAATATATCTAACCAGTTTAATAGTTAACAAGTAACATCAGCTTTAGCTTTTTCTTCAATAAACATCCCCAGTCCATGTGCCGACTTCGTTGGATTGTTTTCATACTTTTCATACTGACTTAAACCTTTCGATAAAATGAGCTAGCAGCGCAGTCACGCTCTTCTAACTAATACGTGATACGCCACATTCACAACAAACAATATTATCATCGAAAGAAGAGCTACCGGAGAGAATCGGGAACAAGCGTGAAGAGCAGAGCATAGTAAACCGAGACGGCACGATGACAGGTCCCACGGTACAGACACGTATCTAGCAGGGGAGGACGCTGTCAGTGACATCCCGCTGTTGTTTTGTTGCATTCGTGCCCGGCAAGTGACGTTGGCAGGTGGGATTAGGAATACAACACCCAGTACCCAGAACGGTGCTGCACATTTTGAAGACGGATTAAATATGGTGCAGCATTTGACAAAATGCAGATGTGTTATCACGGTTGTCAAGTTTTTTTATGTGCTTCAACTTCGAACAATAAATGTCTTTAGCCAACGGTTATTGCACGATTTTTAGACATACATCGCAATATGTTCTATGCAAACAATGATTAAAAAAAATGAATGAATCAACGTCTTTCTTTGTTGAATGTTGCTTCAAACACCATTCGATTTGTTGTCTCTTATTTCTTGACACGTTTGTCAAACCATCTTCGTTGCAGATGCCGTGATCTCTTTATTTGCGCTTCATCAGATGCCGAAGTCATGACCGGCATCAGGCACCACCCACGGCAGAATAATTATCCAGCTGACCATCCTTGCATCACCCTGCTGTCTGTCTCCACTGTCCACTCCACCGGCACACCTGCCGTTTCCACTGTCCACTCCACCGCCACACCTGCTGCCGCGCGGTCCTCGGGCGGGGCTCCTCCGACTCCGCGTCGACTCCGACGCGGCCGTCGCCGTCGACGCGGAGTGACGCGGCGGCGGCAGGTGGCGCAGCCGTCGTTACCGGCGGCGCTGACAGGCGCACTAATCAGACGTCAGCCCGACCATTGTCTGCCGCGCTCGGACCGACCAGAATGGCGCAGGAGCGACCAGAATGGCGCAGGAGCGACCAGAATGGCGCAGGAGCGACGAGCAACGGCGCGCGCAGCGGCACCGGCGCGGCCGGTGGCCGGCGCCGGCTGGTTTGTGGGTCGGTGAGGTGGTGTTGGTCTAACGGCGAGGGACTGACTGGGTTGAGAAGTTGGTCACTGCGGAGAGACAAGGAGAGAGAAGAGATGCGAGGATATCCGAGAAGATAAACCACGAACTGCATCGCACCTGGGGTGATGACTGGTGCATATCGAAATTCGAAGGCATGGTGTAACCCGGACTGAGTGAAGTCGAATATGGCACATGCACCACGTATTGTTTACTTTATATTTACCTTGATTCGTAACGGTGAAGAACGGTATAGGGCCGGCATGTCATTTAATCGCTTCTCTCAGCCCCGGAGTCGACCCCCGTGGGTTTAGTGCCGAATTTCGTCAGCCTGACTTTTTGCATCTATAAATACAACTATTCTTGGGTTCAGTGCGGCGCGATGTGGTTGTCAAACTGTAAGTCGAAGTAAGAGCCGGGAAGTGAACTCGCTACACAAGTACGGAAGCCTTTGAATTCATGCTATAAAGACGGAAAGAAGAAGATGTTTGCTTACTGATAGCCGCCGGCTCTGTGCTTTTTGGAAGCTTTCAATAAGCAAACGTCTTCTTTATGTTGTTTTCACAGCATGGATTCAATGGTTTCTACACTCGTGAAGTGTTTTTTCGTCGACGTTTCCGCTCTGGTTGTTAGCCTTATACCTATTCCATTTATCTATCCTGAACTACATAGTGCACTGACCCACATTCCCTCGTCATCTACACCTTTAATAGTTATGAAGTCGATATGTCAAAGGCATGGTTTGTTTGCTGTATTTCCCGACCGAATCAGAAACGGGTTGGTTTCTTGCGGAATATGGGCCGCACCTGTGACGTTAGACTGACCCGCATTACACGTACGTACAGCGGCACAGTATATGTGTTTCCCGTCAGGCGGCGGCTGGCGCACCTGTCGGTCCGCCTCACTGAGATCGTCAGCTGTTGCCTGTTGGGGAGGCCGACAAGGCAGCATTCCGGGCTTCATTCATTCTTCCGTTCGGGTCCAGGGACAAGGTACATCTGATGTTGTTTGTAGCAGATCGCTCCCAGACAAGATCGACCTTGAGCTCTATAAATGGACTCAAATTGGATACAAGTTAGATCGTTAGATCGGTCTACTTCAGCACAGGAGCTCGGACGCAACACGCAGATACTTCTGCTGTGGTTACCCCCTCCCCCAGCTGATCTTAACGTTTCGTAAAAAAAGGTTGTTTCTATAAGGTAAAAGACATCGAAAGTGTGAGTAAATTCAAATCATGAATGTACAAGAAATATAATTAGTTATTTTGAAACAGTTCAGAAGGAAAGTGAGCTTCATATGTATTTTCAATAAATTTAAACAAGCTTTTCAATGTCAAAGATTTGCTGAGGTGCTCTTTAAGACAGATTACAATTACTCAACTTAAATCCTTGAATGTCAGAAGCTGCTAAATGAAGTGAATGAAGTCACGTAGACGCAAGTGCCGCTAAAGACACATATAACGCTGATTATCTTATAACCGGTTCTTCCCAGTGTCGATCGCTCAGTGCCTTATAGTCAGCGCGGCGGCCGGGCGGCGGCTTCACCAAAAGGTAGCTCCGAACCTTCCGACCGCACGTGTCCAGCGCCGTCCGCCGCCCAAGGCCGACACTACTCCCTCCGGCGAGCGGGGCGCCCACAAAAACCCTGCCTGCCTGCCCCAATCCGGGCTCAGCGGGACGTTTTTCCACAAGTCGGCGTCTCCCGGTGGCGGCAGGCGCAGCACTGCTGGGGAGCAGGACGGGGAGGGACGGGGAGGGGCAGGGAGGAGGGGGCGCTCGTCTCATCAAGCGGCACGTGTTGTGACACTGGGATGCCCCGCGGCTCGGCCGGGCAGCCCTCCATCCTATCGCCGGCGGCAGCGACGGCGACCGCGCCACTCCAGCCCACCGTCGCCGGCTCACCGGCTCAGTCCGCCTCAGTCCGGCGTCAGCTCAGGACACGATCCAGGCACAGACAACACGAGCCGGTACCGTCCGGGTCCGGCGCACCAGACCAGACGCCCGGCGGCGGCGGCGCTCAGACCCGGGATGTGGAGAACACCTCCGGCAGAGAGAGTGTACCGTCCGGTGTCCGGCGCACACACCAGACCAGACGCCCGGCCGGCGGCGCTCAGACCACGGGATGTGTGAGAGAACTCCTCCTGGCAGAGAGAGAGTGTACCGTCCGTGTCCGGCGCACACACCAGACCAGACGCCCGGCGGTGGCTCTAAGACACGGGATGTGGAGAACACCTCCGGCAGAGAGAGTGTACCGTCCGGGTCCGCTGCACACCAGACCAGACGCCCGGCGGCGACGCTCAGACCCGGGATGTGGAGAACTCCTCCGGCAGAGAGATTGGGCCAAACACCAGCACCTGTCCAGCGGCAGTCTGAGCTGGGGGTGTCAGTGGATGGTGACGGTGGATCCCATGTTAACTGGGGGGGGGGGCAATTGCCCCACCATTGAAGGCAATTGCCCCACCCCAGTGGAACTGATTTGCCCACGCAGTGAAACTGAATTTATTCGACACGAGTGGGCATAATAATATTATATATGATACATCGATAGCCTATGCAAAATGCCTTCAGTCACCTGACGCTTTTTTACTGTACTGCATAGCTGCGGATAGCATGTTAATGGGGGGGGGGAGCAAATGGCCCCCACAGTGACTGCTGGCTCCCTCCCCAGTGACCAAATTTCGCCCCCTAGTGGGAACAAAATTGGTAGGTAACATACGATTGTGCGGTCTTTTAAGTATATAAAAGCGTCACTGAAGCATGTTTTCAACTTAAAACGCCGTTTACAGTAACCTAGCGTAGCTTTGCATCTTGAGCACGGATACTCGCCCCTTGTCGCGTCGGTTCGAAATTTGCGTGAAGCACAGGTGTCGATTCTTATACGTTTGAGGTGGCCCTCGGCGCCTCCATATGTTGAGTTTGGCCCCCAAAAGATGCTTTCAGCTCCCTTAATGTCTTCTGGCCAATAGCTGATACAAAGGGGTCAAAGGGCCAAAGCCTACAAATCGCCTGAAATCAGGAATAAAATGACGCAATAGTTCTTCAATAGTTAACTAAAAGCCAAGAAACCTTAACGAAATAAAAGTAATGATTTCACCCATTTATCAATAAGAAGCAAACTCAGATGAGTTTGTTTTATTGCTGTATAATTTTTGAGATTTCGCAGCCAGAATAGTTATTTTTGCAGTTCTGGGTTCTCCCTTCTCGCCGTAGATCAGGTTTCTGACATATATACCGTGGTTTCAGCCACGGTGATCCGTGAAAAATAAGCTTCTGAAAATTTCGCGGGTTCTAGGAACATACACTACCCAAAAACCCTGAATAACATCACACGACGAGACCGGGAGAATATCGGGCGAAGCAATATTTCTCTCCTTCGTAAAGTTTTAGTTCTTTGTCTCTTCTGTAGTGGCCATCAGCCCCCAAAGGTTCCGTAAGCCCTACAGCCATAATTCGATTGAATAACCCATTTCACCGCATATCCGACGAATTAATTTTGGGCTGTGTGCCAGGATTTTGCCGACACGATCGATTATAATTGGAGGCTGGGCTGGGACGACACCTATTTTTCTTCAATAATTGTCGGAATTTTTTGACTAGGGTCATCTCAGTCAATTCACCAGGTTACGCAAAATGCCACCACCTCCAAAGAGGTTTTTTGTCCAACCACAACCACAGTGTTTGACTGAGCAAAGTGGCAATTTGGAAATGAATTAAGACGAGGTTTCTAACGGGATTTGTGGATTCAACCTAATTTCCATTTGAGCCATTTTTGGATGGGGGTCAGATGCCTCCCCTGGCACGACTAAGCTTTCGCAGAGCCCGAGTTAAGAACTGCTTAAAAGCAGTTCTTAATCCCTGGTTAAGACGCTTATATCTTCATTCAGTAAATGTGTTAATGTTTGACCAATTTAGTTGCACTGGTAAAGCTATGGCGCCGGTGGATCCCTTTGCTCCGTTTCTGTTAGGTTCCCCGATCGTTTTCAAAAATCGACATCACAGGGGTGGAACTGCGATGAAGGGCGTGTTTATATTGAGCATTTGTATTTAGCTTCACTATTGTATTATTCTACTATTTTGTTGTGTTACACTGAGGTATTTTTGTCATTACCACACTTAATATGCATTCGTATTTCGTACCTATGCATGTATATGGGTACCAGGAAGGGACGTAGCTAAAACTAAGGGGGCACGGGTGTCATGCCTTCCCTCTCCGAGAAAAACAATTTACACTAGATAAAATGTGATTCTGCTGACGACCCGACCCTAACCTCCCCTCGGACAACATTTGGCTGAGGAGCGAAATATTATTCTACTACTGACGTCTCCCCTGAAAAAAGCCTGGCTACGTACCTGCCCTTAACCATATGTCTTAGCAACATTTTTTTTAATTGCCCCCCCCCAGTGAAAATTCCTTAGCCGAGGCCCTGTTTTGGATGGGTGGTGCAGCGCTGAAAGGGATTTTGAATGCTGCCCATTCTCCGAGAAAGTTCCATGGCGGTGGCTGAACTACTTCGGCGGAAATTCGTAAAATTAACGCATGCATACTGTTCTTCAACTGGTTAACTCTCTTATTATCAAAGGTACCCCGATCATTGAAGCGGGCTTTCGTCCAAAGAAGTCGACATTCACAATAGAAGGCGACAAACTTGATTTACAATGCCAAAGTAGGTATTCCAAGTCGTAGTATTCTTCTTTTCAAGTAGGCAATGAAGAACAATACGACACTTAGGCACTAGAACTCTTGGCTACCGGCAGCTTCCATGCTTCCCACAGTGTGTTTTTAGAGCTCCGGGGCGTTCACAGCCGTCTGACCCGCCGTGCCAAGCCGAGCTTGTAACAAAGTTTGCCCATCATACACGCCCGTTTTTTACCCCTTTGTCTGTCACAGACCGGGCTTTATGAGGTGACAGATTGCAGTTTAAGTAGCTGTCTTCATTACCAAAGCGTATTTTCAGAACAGTTTTTGCGGACGTTTTTTTACTGGCACTGGCCTGCGAGTTTTGCTCCGTAAATACGGGACAGTCGGCCGGCCTGAGAAAGCGTCTGGTATCTGTGTTAACTCGAGCGTAGCCTAAAGTGCATAACGATGCTTCCGTCCAGACGTGTTTGCTTCAGAGCGAAAGTCGAAGTGTGACGATCATCGAGTCGGTAACCTGGTACGCCTTGTTTCTTGTCAAATTGGGTTTCCATCGAGACAAGTAACATCATACAGTCACTCAGTCATTCCCACATTCCAAGAACCAGGGCTAAATATTGACACGGCAAATATCTCTTGTCAGTATCAAGCAAAAGACGTTGGATTATTTGCTGGTGTGCGCGCGCGAAGGAAAGAAGGAAAAACTGATTGATATACGAATACAAATTTAGCATAGTTTTGCCGTGGTACCAGGGGCGGCAAAGCGTTATATGCAATTTCGCCATGTTCTGCAGGCATATTCCGAACCGTCCACAATTCATTTCTTTCTTGAAACTCTTGCCACGATCTACCAAACCTACACTCCTTCAGCTACAGGAGTGAAGCTATTCCTGGTTTGAGGCGACGGCAGCCTCGAGAGGTGGAAGGGGGAGGGGTGAAATTAGCGCGGCCCCCGGTCTCCGCCGCCGACAGAAGCGCCGCTTGGTCTCCGGGGGACCAGACTGGGTCTCTGGTCTCCGGGGGTGGTCCGGCGGTCGGCCGCGGCAGCCGACTGGAGCCGAGCTGCTGTTTTTCACCGGGCTGTGTTGCACCTGGCGATCGGTCAGCCGTGCGAAGTGGAACAGTCGCGTACACAGAGAGCCGGCGGACCACACACACACATAGAGAAGGGAGCCGCCCCAGGCGGAGGTTTTTGACTGAGAGGGCGGGCGGTGCGGCGCTTTGAGCTGCGTCTGCGAAGAAGAGCGGAGCAGGCGACTGTAAGGGGGATAGTCTGAACCCCACACTAGTTGTGGGCTGAGGCAGGAATATTGAAGTATGTGTAGACAAATGAGCGGCAATGCAATATATTTTCCGGTCTCGGGCGCTGTTTAATTTTTGCTCTAAATGTAGGCATTAACTATTAGGGATGCAAATTTCAGGACCACGGAGCAGGCGCCGGGCCCAAAATCAGGCCCGGCGAGCACGAAGCTGTGTCTGAATTCAGGCTTGCCGGTCTCATGCCGGACTCAGCACAAGTTCGGGGGTTAAAATATTTATTAATGTATATTGCAGTAGACATGCAGATTGCTGGGTGCCAGGCATGGCGGGTGCTGCCACATGCGGCCGGACTTGATGCCGATCAGGGGCGGATCCAGCCGCTCGGTTTGGGGGGGGCCAACTTTTTTTGGCAAAAAGGTACCCCATTTTTTTTTCTCCTGCGATTTGGTCTTCTCACCTTATTTGGCATTGATTAGTGACAAAAGTATGGAAATCACACTTTTTTGAGGGGGAAAAAACATTTTTTTTCATAGTGAAAAAAAAAGTGGAGTAGAAAAGAAAAAGTTCGGAAAACACATTTTTTCCGAAAAAGAATAATAATAAAAAGTACAAAAATCCGCGTGAAAATACAGACATCACATTTAAAAGACCACACCACAATCACATTAAATCACATTAAAAACACAGAACACCACTTTTCCCTAGCATATAACACACCTAAGTAATATCACTTTATTTCATACCAACTCGCAGGGGCGTCACCGTAAGTATTGAGGCGTGTCCCGGCCTGAAATGACGAAAAAATGTTAAATCCATACCCATCCCAGACCAAAGCTGTTTCACTGCGCCACGGAGCCAGTATCGTTGCTAAAATCGAGTTTTTTGCTAAAAACAGTGCGGCATTACGATGTCCATACAGACTGAGTGCACTGAAAGCAAACGGCCTCTTTACAAAAATGATCTGTTTGTTATTGGACGCCCTTCATCTCGCATGGCCCACGCCTGAGCGCCAAGGGCCCCTGGAAATCAGGGCGGGCCCCTAATTGTGCCAGACTCCTGTGCTACGCCCCTTGAAGACTATCTCCATTGCCGCACCTCGGGAAACACATTTAGGCGCCCCAAAAAATGCAATTATAGCCGCCCTTGGTAGGCATACATTGCCGCCCTCGAAAAGTATTTTCCATCATCAAAACGCTATGCCGGCATTTCATAAGACAGCCTTGCCGCCCTTCGGAATGGTATATTCGCCCTTAATTGGAGCGTATTTTGCAAATCCCCTTAGAAGGCACCCATTGTTGCTCCTAGTTTAAGATATCTTGCCGGCCTTGCGAAGGACATCCTTGACCACCATTGCCAAACTGTTATCACGGGACGACACCATTTGCCAAAGTGGGGCGCACGATGATGTCTTGGTCACTCGCCCGTTGCCAGAAAATTTAACAATTATGGACCAATAAATAGTGTTCATTTAATTTGGTGCCACCCGATCGACTTGGGAGCGCCCACCAATATTGGGCGAAGATTTTGGCGGGGCGCCTCTTTCCGCACAGTGCTCGTCGTGCCCTTCCTACGATTTTTGGTGTGAGACCCATTCATAGCCGGCAGGGACCCCGGTTCAATGTCCGGAGAATTGGGCAGTCACGGAGGGCGCCGGGCAGTGTCTAGTGGTGCAGTAATCTGTAGCGTAGAGTTTTTTTGGTATCTGTGCTATCAGTTTTGAAAGCGTGTATCTGTGGGTCAGTAAATCCGCCCAGGAAGCTCTGCCAGACCACTTAAATTTACATTATTCGCCCTTTCCTATGTTTCAAAATTTGTTCAATAGAGAGCAATATGCCACTTATGTACACTCGCCGCGAAGCGGCGCGAAAATTTTCCCAGTTTTTCGACTGTGAAATAGCTCGAATTTATGCTGCAAAGGCAATTTTTACGATAAATTTTCAATTTGTCCAACCTTTTGGGGGGGCCAAATCATAGTCTCAGGCCCTTTGGGGAGGGGCCATGGCCCCGTGGCCCCCCTGGATCCGCCCCTGATGCCGATGCCAACTAAATTATGAGCGGTGGCGGTGGTGGTGCCAGATTCTGTTATAGGATATTTTTTGCATCTCTAGTTGGTATGTATGCACAATTGTAGTAAGTAAGCATTGCACCCATTCAATTGCTTGATAAATTATTTCTGCGTCTTCCAAGGACCATTTGAATAAATGACGGGGCTCACATATTTCATCATGTCAGCCGACATGACAGCGGGATAATCCAGGTGGTTAACCTGTCGTTATGCGATGCAGTCATCAGTATCACGAAACCGAGACACGTCCGACTGACATGACACGTGACACATCATTTCGGTCTCCATCAGCTAACTGCGTGTCACCCTGCACGGAAGCTTTCCTTTCAATTCACCGCACGACGAAGGAGCGGACGGACGGAAGCAGAGATCGGGACTAACTCCGTGGTGCATTACCGGAATAGGGGTGTTACATGAAATAAAGGTGAATCTCTTTGCGTAATAAGACATTTGCCAGCGCGGCTTGGGAACCGAGTGGTTACCGAAACCAATGGTTGACCAAACAAAGGGCAGTTGAATACCATTTCGATGCTGCCAATTAGATGGTTTATTGGTCAACTGCTGCCTTACTCGAGGAACAAACCACTTTGTAAAAATGTCGCGCGTAATGCAAGTACTTTATGAAAGCATACTTGGGCGGAGGTCATTCAATCCATGCTTCCGAGAGAGGGTGAGGTATCAAAAGCGAAAGGTGAATTCAGAAGCTAATCGCTACATGTGTCGGGGGAACTCGACTGAGCCTTTACCATACAATCACTGCTGATACTTGCAAGTTTTGACGCTGAATATGGAACTTCCAATATCACATTGGTTTCAGCTGCTCTTAATAATTGGTTACGTGTATCAGTTTCCTTAGTAGTTCGTATAACAGGCCTCCAACAACGTAAGTCATTTTCGCTTCACTCCAAATACCCCAAAGAAGCATCCCTTTCCAGTCCTCCATCTCCCTGGCTACCTCACTGAGCGAGTCACCATCTAGCCTGCCCCATCTCCTATCTCAGCTGACCGAGTGACCGTAGTGGCAACACTAGCCATTATGACAACACTGACCAGGCTGACACTACTACATAGCACCACCAAGTGCTGATCATCCTGATACTAATAACGTCACTGCCGCACTGACCATGTTGTAGCCGGTGGCCGGGTTGATGGGCGCCTCAGGTCGCGTCTCCTCCTGAGTGCCGGAGCTGGCGCCCCCGGACCCGCCGCCCCGGGCGCCCCGGAGCATGTCCTCCAGGGCCTCAATGTACTCGATGGCTGCCCGCAGGATCTCCACCTTCGGGTATCGCTGGTTCGGGTTGGCGCACGTTCGTTTCTTCAGCATTTCGAATGCTTCGTTCACCTGTCGGTTCAAATGGAGGTTAGGTGAGATGGGACCAATTTGCGATGTTTTAGGCACTAGCTTTAGGGTGAAACGAACTTACTAACAAGTAACAACTGACTTGAAAGTAAGGATGCTGTGTTGCAGTCCAGCATATAAGTGACGAAGCAACACAGTGATTGTGGGCCGATGTGTATTTTATTGATGATTGCGTTGTTTACCACGTGCAACAGATGAGGCATCGCGCTGACGATGTGAATTAGCCACGCTGACATCAGATCAGCAGCCCTACTGTTCGCCGTCAGACAAGATTTCCAGCGTGTCAGTGGGTGTTGAAATATCTGCTCATAATCCAACCGTTCAGCTGGACTTATCGGATGATCGGTCTGAGCTGTGTCGCATTAATGGAACCTGCTGGATACACCACTAAATCAGCGCCCGTCAAAATGTCTGTTTATTTGTTTCACGGCGATGCGGTGCGCTCGTTCGTCATATTGCTGAGGATTAAGGTATGAGCGCCTCTAGCTGAGCCGTCATAAAGAGCTCAGCGCTGTGTTTTTATCGGTGTTGATGGCGAGGTTTCAGGCTCAACGTGGGAAGCACGCGACAGAGTCTCATGATGCAGGAACGCGTGGGGCGACGTGCCTGCTGGGATGATCTAGTCGCCAGGACATAAAGTTTCTGTGGGGGATTATAAAAGTATGATTAATGAACGTTGACAAAACGCCCACTAAGAGTATGAGCTGGACCGCAAAGTTAGATTCGGAAACGAGGACACAGCAGGTTGACATATATTTTAGGTTTCTTGGCCGGGTCACCGACAGATAAACTAAGCCGTAAGCGAATAGATTTGATAAGATACATTCCATCATCGCTTGGTAAGCGTATGCTTATATAAAAATGTGTAATATTAATTATCTCCAAGGAAGAGGAACAGCTGCGAGCGATATTTCCAGAAACACTCCACTGGTCTGGTGCAGTTATTTTATTGTTTGTGTCAGTATTGGTTTAGCAAAAACATGGCATCGAAGTGGATAAATGTTATTTTAATAATTGCAACTACATTGTAAAAGTTGCCATGTTTATAGTGAAAAGGGCAGCAAACATTTCATTTTGTCACTAAATAATAAACTTATGGAGACACATATTTGTCATTTCGCCCGAAATGTTACATATAAACAACCAAAAAACTGCATAATTGTCTCAAGTGAAACACCGTCACGACGAACGGTCAACGGATGATTCTATAACGCATATATCGCCAGCAAAACGCCCTTATTAGGTCGGGGACCGAGCAGGCTGTTCTTCAGCGTTATCTCCTAATGTGAACGAGCACAAGGGCTTTGCTTGGAGCTTAGAACAGCACATGCCCAGGGCCGACAATGACCACGGTAGCCGTCCTTCTCCTCAGGCCTCAGGCGGTCACGCGACTGGGCGAGTCAGCCGAGGCGCCAGCTGACGCGAGGCTGGATGGGTTCGTCGTGCAAGTTGGCGCCCCCCCCCCCACACATAAGAAACACACACCATAAGAAAGAGAGGATTGTTCGCCGGTGAGCGCTACTCCTAATCCCGACGACGCTGAATTTCACAAATTGAATACGATATTTGTATGACATGAACATCTTTGTGTGCAAATTGTTAACCACATCAAGGGAATATAGCTGCAAAGAAATCAACCTCTGAAAACCATGGCTACGGCAAGACCGCTCTAACGTAGATTTTACCTCTAGTTGAAGGGAAACCTCGCGTCCGCTCGGTATTTACCCAGATCATTCAAGTTCCGGATCTTGTCGTTGATATTATATTCACCCCGCAGGGTTTGCTAAATCAAAATAGCTTGTATAATTAGCTCGATGGTATTATTACCAGAACTGCTAGCGTTACCTCAGTTATTGACTCCTACATTTACAGAATGAACCTTCCCTTCGTTTTTCTGTATCCAGGTGACACAGTTACGCCGCTGGGCCCCAGCTCTAATGGTGCGCCTGTGTTCTCCTGCTCCATTGCCGTGATACAGTTTAGGCCCAGCTCTAAATGGTGCCCTGTGTTTTCTCTGCTCCATTGCCGTGCATAACAGTTTGGCCCAGCTCTAATGGTGCGCTGTGTTCTCTGCTTCCATTGCTGTGATTACAGCTAGGCCAGCTCTTAAACGAGTGCGCTTGTGTTCTCTGCTCCATTTGCTGTGATTTACAGTAGGCCCAGCTTAACGGTGCGCCTGTGTTCTCTGCTCATTGCCGTGATACAGTTAGACCCAGCTCTAATGGTGCGCCTGTGTTCTCTGCTCCATTGCTGTGATACAGTTAGGCCCAGCTATAATGGTGCGCCTGTGTTCTCTGCTCCATTGCTGTGATACAGTTAGGCCCAGCTCTAACGGATGCGCCTGTGTTCTCTGCTCCATTGCCGTGATACAGTTAGGCCCAGCTCTAATGATGCGCCTGTGTTCTCTGCTCCATTGCTGTGATACAGTTAGGCCCAGCTCTAATGGTGCGCCTTGTTCTTCTGCTCGATTGCTATGATGCAGTTAGGCCCGCTCTAATGGTGCGGCCTGTGTTTTCTCTGCTCCATTGCTGTGATACAGTTAGACCCCAGCTCTAAATGGTGCGCCTGTTGTTCTTGCTCCATTGCTGTGATACAGTTAGACCCAGCTCTTAAGGTGCGCCTGGTTCCTCTGCCTCCATTGCTGTGATACAGTAGACCCAGCTTAATTGGTGCGCCTGTGTTCTCTGCTCCATTGCTGTGATACAGTTAGGCCCAGCTCTAATGGTGCGCCTGTGTTCTCTGCTCGATTGCTATGATGCAGTTAGGCCCAGCTCTAATGGTGCGCCTGTGTTCTCTGCTCCATTGCTGTGATACAGTTAGACCCAGCTCTAACGGTGCGCCTGTGTTCTCTGCTCCATTGCTGTGATACAGTTAATCACCGCACAGGGCTCTGCTGGCCAGCTGCTTCGTACCCAGCTGCTTGTGATGACCAGTCCGGGACGTTATCTGTATAAACGAGCCGGAATAACCCGGAACCCGTCTTCAGAGCCAACACCACGCCTGTGGTAGTGATTATTTATCAGGTATGATTGTCTGACAGCAGGCCTACGCATTGCAGGCGGCCCGGGTTAAACCTGGGCTGCCGTGGCGGTATCCCAGACTGGCTGTTATTGCAGGCGTGCAGTACTGCTCTGATCTTTAGCCGATATGTCAACAGAAAATATTCACCAGAGATATCAATAAAGGATGGCACGCTGGTGAGTCAAGCATGTGAATCACACAGCAGGCAGCGCCAAGACGCGTTCATTTATCGAATAGCGTATCTCCATGTACTATTTGGGATGGCTTGTAACGATTTTTCTAAGGAAGTTGGAAGTTGCGGCGAAATCTGTAAGCACCAGGGGCGGCGCCACGGAGGGGGGGGGGGCATGAGGGCAGTCGCCCCCATGTCTTCTGGCAGGGAGAAAACATATTGTTTGCCCTCTGTTATTTAAGGAGGCCCCTTCATGCTTCAAGAGGTCTCATATTAGAGGTTACAGAGGCCATGGAAGCCAGAGAGGGTCCTATGGAGGTCAGAGGGGACCTCTGGAGGCTAAAGGAGGGCATCTGGAATCCAGAAGAGAGATCAGAGAAGGACTTATATGGGTCAGAGGTGGCCCCTGGAGGCCAGAAAGGGTCCTTGTGGGTAAGAAAGGCCCTGAAGGCCAGAGGGGTTTCTATGGAGGTCAGATGTGCCCCTGAGTCCAGAAGCAGCCCTCTGGAACTTGGAAGCCAGAGGGAGATGGAAGGATTCCTATGGAGGTCAAATACCCCTTTGAAATGGAGGCCCCCTCTCAAATGGAAGCCTTCTAAATTTTGACTTGCCCCTTGACCAAAATCCATGGCACCGCCCCTGGTTAGCACATCATAATCTGTCTCATGTTCTGACTAGAGCAACCTTAGTCGCATGACGTATAGTGCTTGTAAGCAGTCTGCATGCCTTCCAGTAGTGGACAGATTTCCACTGTCCCAGTGTCCATACGACTCTTAGACCGTCATATCTGAGGCCTATCAGTATTTGTGTCGTAGTTACAACAAAAATCACAGTGCGTTTTTGCATATTCAACACCGCGTTCATCAAAAGAACTTGTCTTGCAATGAACCTGATGTACTCCGCCACCCACCCTCAGCTCCTCTTTGCCGATGGCCGGGTTCGGCCTTCCCCATTCCCCGCCGCCGACCGACACATGTCTGCCGCCATCCGGCCACTGGGCGCCGCCATATTTGCGGCTGCAGGCGTGCGTCAGTCGGCAGAGAGTGTGAGTGTGTGTTGTGTGCAGGGCGGGGCGGCCCTGGTCGGCACGGCGGGTTGGCGGAGTGTGACAGCAGGACAACGCAATCCCGCTAGGAAGAAGTCAAGATTGACGGGTCGGCGAGGCAGTGCCGTATGCAGTCTTTGTTGTGGTAAACGGAGTGGAGCTCGATAGCTGTGCATTGATCGTGTACTTGAGCTATTTAGGTTATGATTTGCCATAGTGAGATGGATTGTTTACAAAGAAAAGCTAAACAAGTATTCTACGAAACTATTTATTATTTATCAAAATATAGAGAGAAAGAGGCGATAGCATTACCTTGGATCATCGAGAGTAGGGTATCAGTTTTGACTAGTAAATTTCAGATCCTGACATGACGTTCTTCGGTTACAATTATGCCTGCATGTTTTGAGGCATGTCAGTCGTCAGGCATTGCCAGGCACATATCATATGAAATCCCACAATATCCAAGGTACTCTAACAAGGCTGTGTAATGCAGTGTAATTTGATAGTGGAAGGGTTGACTGATAACTACATACATCCTGCCGCTACGCTGGTCTGATGGCGTGACCACCTTCCTCCGTTAGCACACGAAATTGGAATCGTCAGAACCGTATACATAGTTCTAACAAATGTACTCTCAACCTGTCCTACTGCCTCAAGCAATGCCCAAACATTCCACTGATACAAGTTCATCCAACATGTACTAACCATCTTTAAACATGCTTTTCTCATTCACGGATGCTCAGTAGCAGCTATTTTTGCTGAATATAAAACTGATACAGTGTTTTATTAATAAGCGTAGCATCTACAAGACTGTTGTGTATTTTAAAAGAGCAAAAATGTACATTTTATCGACTTTAAATTTAAAACAGTGATATGCTAAAATAAGAATAGCAGCACGTACTGCATCGCACGTGCTACGGTGACCCTGGCGTGAAACTGAAATGTTACTGGCACTATGGCGTGTTCGCAGAACAGGACACAGGTCATGCGTCCTGAATGTATTCTGAAAGGTAACGGACGTATTCAACACGCCCGATGCCTTCCTGATAAATTGCTAATTCCACTCTCTAACTGGCGAAGCAAACATTTGTCAACAGTGAGACATGTTTGACAGAATATATTTATTCGGGAAATGACCCAGTTGTGTTTTATAAGACTCTCATTAGAATTGTAATTAAAAAATACACCATGAATTAAAATAGTTAATATTTACCAACTAATTATCTTCACTGATCCGATTCATTTCACCGTGCTTTTTGTAACGACGCGAACAAGGACGCAGGAACCGGGGGGCAGGGGGGGCAGCGGCCCCCCAACTTTTTTCGTGGAGGGGCGTCGCCCCCCAACTTTTCTGAGGATTTATTATTTTCTGTTTACGGTTTTCTGATTAATAAAGTCGTTAAAAAGTTAATCCATCAATGTGGAAGGTATAAAAAGTAACTTGTGATCATTAAACGTTTTGAATTTGATGTAGGTATATTGCTTTCTAGCCAAATTTGAGGGCTTTACCATTTTTAAGGATAGTTAACATTAATCGGTGAAAACTGAATAAAAATTTTGGTTAGATATCACCAGGACCGTAACGTCAACACATCGTTTCCCAAGCGATATAAATGCATATGGAAGCTTTAATGACGTAATGACGTCAGCAATTTCGAGTTTACTGCTTGGTGATTACAGTTACGATTGCATTACAGTTACGTTGCAATGGACGATTGCTGATTTTGCCACCTACGCATTTTTTCTCCCTTTTGTAATATCTTCACCCAAAAATGGTCTCGATTTGAAAGCAAAAAGCAAAGTTTGAATTGTGGGGTGAAAACCTAATTTAAAAAATCTGAGAGCCATTTTAGCGAAAATTGGCTTTCCTTTTTCACGTTTTTTGTTCTGCCATTGACTTCAACACTCGGATTTTTTCCACGATTTTAAATTATTTCTTGTTTTTTTTTTTTCACGTTGATTATCACGCCCGTTAAATTATTCACGAATTATACAAATGTGTTTCCATAAATTTGTAATTAGACCTTAAAACATGAATCTAAGCCATAACAAAATTAAAGGGTGAGCACTTTTGATATGGGTGCCCTTTAAACAATCAAGGGGGACGGTACCCCGGTGCCCGCGCCCGTTCGCGCCTTATGATTCTGAGGATACGCATGATATCAGCCGAATTCCTTCTGGATCATGTTATTCATCGGCCATTCCTGAAGAACCCAGGCCCATTTTTTATAAGTGAACCAACAAGGTCAGCCCATGTCATCTGAGCTCACAACAACCTAAATCGTTAACTCTCGATAAAATCCAGTTTAAAAGAAGTGAAACCGGCCACCATGTGTACATGTCAATAATTTTCGGGTATATGGTAGACATGTTCGACGAGTCACGTCTCCCATTTGCAACACGCACTATTTGGGTTACCACTTAGACCTTGACCTGAGGTCAAACTTCCAAGTTGACCCAACCTGGTTATTAATGTGAATATTGATTTAAAGCGCTTTGTATTTGAGGCACGACCAAACACGATGCGTCATTATGCTCTTATCTTTATAGGTAAAAGTTATTTGTGGAGAAAAAAATATTTGGCGGAAAATAGGGCCTTATGACCTTTGATGATCTATGGAGCCTTAACTTATTAACTGAAATAAAACTTAAATTTGAGAAGGGTACACAGTTGGCGATTGCCATTTTTCAATTGTTTTTGGAGCTTATCATTAGTTCGCGAATTTTTTTGGGGGTTTTCTGGGCAAAGCCCTGAAAGTTGGAACCTTGACCTATGATGACCTCTGTAACCTCAAAATTGAAATGGTTTGGAAGAAAATGACCGAAATAGTTTCCAAACACTTTTTTGACGAGCTTTTGAATGGTGATTCCCCTCCCCGCCGAGAATTGGGTGGCGCCGAGCACCGGCACGGCGCGGGGGTAAACGTCATACACAGTCAATAAATCGGTACCTATTGATTCATGTATCCGGACGTTTGTGTATTTATGTATCATTCTTAAACTTGTATAGGTATCAGCTAAGACTAGAATGACGGATGACCTTAAAATCAGGCAAATTCATCCGAGGTCATGCGAGGTCAGACTACTGTTAACGGGTCATTTGGTTGTTAATGCATATTTATGGGTAATATTTGCGTTTCTAGAGCGCTGAAAAATACTTTAAAACAAGATAAGTTTCAAATAGCTCATAGTATAAAGCAAAAACGGAAATGCATTTTGTGTGCCATGGCAGGTAGAATGCTATGGAAAGGTGCGTCGCATTCTGGTCTTAGGAAAGTCATAAATAACTGTCAATTTAAATTTTTAATTGTATAACTTCAAGTTTCGTACACGTCAAATATCCTCACATTTCCTCAAATTTCGTCATCTTGATTGCGTTTCTATGTGGGTAGGGTATGTATTGCTTTTCAAGCATTTTGACAGTTTCGGAATATGTAACAAAAAAATAATAAATGTTCACATTTTTTTATCGTAAAATTAAAAAAATACGAGATAGTGTTGATTAAGCCGAGTCTATTGTCAAGGTCAATTAAGGTCTTCAGTCACCTCTCAAAAATACCTGTAGTGGCCGTCGGGCTCGACCGTTAGTGGCGGTAAATAGGTAAATACAATCAAAAAGGACTAGTTCAAATCGGGCCAAGAATACGTGAGACGGATTTCAGGGAATGAGGCTTGTTGGCAGGCTAGATCCTGCCCCCCCCCCCCCCAACTTGAACATACTTCCTGCGTCCCTGCGCGAATCCTCCATGAACAATTGAACAGCAAATCTTTTTGTACAAATACAAATACAAAGAGTGTCCATTCTTAAGACTCTTCCATAGTTAGAACCATTGCTAATAGCAGCACATGTTTGATGTATTGAATCGTTTTACGACATGGAAGAGCCAACTATGCTAATGCATCACAATGTCAAAACAAATCAAAAGTGGAAACCACACGCTCCTCTCCCACTGGCACAATCGATAATTACTTTACAGTGACTCAACCCTAGCCAGGATGGCTACACGACAGACGTCAAATGCAACGCAAACATTGTCCACTGTACGACGTACGTACGCTAAACAGATGGAAATATAACTTTCCTATTGTCAATCACGACCGAAGTCTGACAAGGAAGCTATTTTGAACGTGCCGCTTAAGATCCTAAAGCCACCTGGCTACTCAGATTGTTTTTGTTTCAATTTATTGTACCCAATCTTTCACAAGATTATAAATTCAACACATGCATAAGAATCGAGAGAACAATTGCAGTTTATTACGTTGTATTGTTCATGCACTGTTAAAGGGAAATATTCACCTTTCCACACAAATGGAGTTATTACTTGAAATCGAAAGACAAAACAAAAATATATTGTAAATTGATTACATTTTGCATATAAACATTCGTACCGAAAGATATTTCAAGTTAAAGTTGACAAGCGATCTACGCTTATAACGATCGGTATTCACAAGTACTTGGTAACAAATCATCGGTGTCTATTTGGATATTATTGGGGGGGCGGGCCCCCCAATGATTTCAAATTTTAACATTAGGCCTATGCCCTATGGCGTTGCATGGTAAGAATGGAGTTCAAATATATTAATTTAGCATTAGGGCCCCCAATAATTTTCATAAATTGACACCACTGTAACGATTTCACTGTTTGAGCTAAAATTAGCCTGCCTACGCATTGTTATTTATCATGAAGACATATTCTATTTTTCCTGCACTCTTTCTTTTACGAGTATGTACCAAACTTCTATACAAAATCAACAAACATTTAAAAGGTGCATGGAAATCTGCAGTTTAGCTTGGCCCCGGACGGCAACCTATTTACTTATTTAGTATTCTTGATTTTTAAAATAAATAAATAGGATATTTTTCTCATTAATTGTCAACAAACAGATATGTAATGCATTACAATGCACAAACTTATAATTTATCTGAACCGTTTTCACAATAAATCAAAACACGCTGAAAAAAATGGTTTCATCAGCGGATTAGCTTGGCCCCGGATGGTGACCTATTGATGTGTCTGCGATTTGTTTCATTGACCGATTGGGGACGTTGTCACGCTTCTTGGTGCACCTGTCTACTTCATTTATCGCCCTATGACTTTACAAATAACATTCAAACCAGAGATAAAGTGATGGATCATACTGTTCGTCAGTCGTCACCATATATAAATGCATATTTTTAAGTTTCCCAATTTTGTTCACGGTAAAATTGATGCACGATCAATTTGATGCCATTCATGTATCACATAAAAATATGCAGATAAATAAATCAAAATGTAAATATTTCCCTTTTAGTGGGTTACAACGAGTTTATATTATGCGCATAACGCATGTGTATATTTGCCAAAGGCAGTCGAACCATTTGCTCATTAGATAACTTCCAATCGACACAACCGTCTTCCGCTGTGGTCCCCAAAAAGCACCACTGTCTCCGCCATCCCCTCACCTTCTTGAGCCGCCGCCGCTCGCGCATCGTGGCCGCCTTCCGCCGGTCGACGGTCACCGACTTGCGTTTGCACGCCTTGCACGCCCAGGGCAGGCAGCGTCGCTGGCCGTGGCCGTGCGTGTGCGGCGCCAGCACGTGCGGCACATGCTCATCGTGCTCGTCGTGCTCGCCGCTGTCGGCGTGTTCCTCCTCGCTGAAGTCGTGCGGATAGTCGGACGTGTCGGGACTGAAGGGCGCCGCCGTGCTGTCCGGCCCGGCCCGGAACGCCGGGTACGGCTGGCCGTAGCCGGGACTGGGCGCGCCGTCTCGCAGCGGGGCGTAGCCGGCCGTCAGCGGCGGGTACGTGCCCTCGGGGTAGCGACAGCTTCGCATGTCCATCACCATACTGTCCGGCGGCGGTCTCCGCGACCCAGCCGGTCGCCGCTCGGTCCGCGCACTGCTCGCTCACGGCGCGACGACGGCGACGCGACGGAGACGACGAGGCGGCGCGGAGGATCGGTCCAGCGCAACACCACCGCGCTGCGTCGGCTGCTGTGCGGCGCGGGTTCACGCGGCGGAACAACCGGCGCCGGCGAGGCCACGCCCAGCGGCGGCGAGAGCCAATAGGAGGCGGCGTCGGAGGCGGCGGGGCGGGGTCTGCTGGCGGCGCGGGCGGACAGGGGGCTGCTCGGATTCTCTGTGACGCGACCCCCGGAGAGTGTCGTCGTGGCACAGCGTGTCCGAGTCAGACGTCACATCGATGCTCAGCTGGTGTTGAGATTGCACGTCGTAACTGTTTTGAAACGAAACGTCTGCAGGCGGTGGATTCAGCTTAGGGCACGGTTTTAAATCGACAGGCCGACAGTTAAATGGGTCATTACTGCACTACTGCAGACTGCCCAAACTTTGTCTTCACCAGTTCTGTCAAATTTGACTCAACTCTGACTCAAGTGAATTGAGTCAGAGACCAGAGTTAACTCAGTCAAAAAAATATGTTGTTGAGTCGAGTCAGAGTTGAGTCACATATATTTGCGGTCGAGTCAGAATTGGGTCACCTGAATTAAAGTTGAGTCGACTCATTACCTATCGCGGGTCAAGTGAGTGCCATGACCACAGTTTCTGAGGGATCGATATCAAAGTTTACGGATTGCATGAAGCTATTAGTATCCATACAAAATTTATCTCGGAATGTTTAAATCGGTGACCCGAGGTCGGATCAATTTCGTGACCTTCCCATTTTAAAAGAAAATGGAGAAATATTCAAACGTTTCCTTTTTCTAGGATATCAGTCCACTTTATTCTGAATAATGTTATAATATGATATTATTGATGATCAAAATGCAGGTTTTGTTCAATGACCCATACGGGATCATTTGAGGTCATCCGAGATCATCAACACTTGTTCGTCAATAACTCTCGACATAATGAAGATAGAGAATATAAATTTCCACCAATAAGTTTGTCTCATTCAGACACGTCTCCTAATAGGCAGCATGACCTACTTGGGTCACCACTTGACCTTGACCTGAGGTATTTTTTTCAAGTTGACCTAACATGGTCAACATTAATTTATTGCAAAGCGATTTGACGAGGCAAACACGATGGCAAAACAGTATTGCGTTATCTTTATAAGATAAAAAGATATTTGCGAAAAGCTTTTTGCCAAAAAACAGTATTTTTGACTTTTATGACCTGTAGAGTCTAAACTATTGACCTCAGCTCACATTTGAGAATATTCAGTCGACTTTAAATTGCAATGGCTTGCAATTTTTTCCGTTTGCTTCTAGTTATCATAGAACCATCAGCCAACATGGGAAGAATGTAAGGATCACTGTGCAGTGTGCAGGATGGCAGCACGACGAACTCAATGGGACATGGCGGCAAAGACGATGGTGCAACATTGGAGCGAGTGAGGGTGACGGAGAACAACAAGGGGCGGCGGGACGCGGGCCGGACCGGGAACAAAATACTTGGGGGAGAAAAGTACAGACTTGCTGGTAGTACGGCCAGTCGAACAAAGAGTGACGCACGCCGCGAACGACAGCGTGACACTAACGGTGGAGAGAGGGATTTTGTTACCGTTGCGAACCCGACCGGTTTTTCCTGGGAAGGAAATGACTGGCGGGGGACCGACCAACCATCAGCATAGTTCCCGAGATATATGGGGGTTTCTGGAGCAAAGTCCTAAAACTGACCAATTGGACATTTGATGACCTCTGGTGCATGGTTGTGCTCGACTCAGAATTTTTCGACTGACTCGACTCTGACTCATTTCTGAAAGACTCTGACTCAACGCTGACTCATTGTCTGAGACACAGATAACATGATACCTGGATTGGACACTCAATTTTCGGCCTCTTGTTGCTAAGCACAGCAGTGAATGACGGTGCTTGACTCGCATTTGCAGGGGCCGGGCCGAGACAAAAAGTGTATCAGCTTAACAGCTCCGTTTACAATTTCGGCTCTGCAGTAAGAGGCCGAAAATTGAATGTCCAATCCAGGCACGGGGGCGCAGTCAGCTTTGTGAGCAGTCACGCACCGCCAGCTGACTAGAATCGAGTATTCGGAGAAATGTTAACACGATCGGGGAGTATCAACCAATCACGGACTGGTGTTGGTCGTCGCTGATTTGTTCACTCTGATGATGACATTCGAGTGAACATCGACCATAAATTAAATGCATTTTAAATGTTAAAATGTATTTAATGCATATCCATAATCCACGGGATATTTCTTGGAAATCAGGCTGCAGTATTTGAAAGCCTTTGTACCATTGATTCTTATAGTATCATTTTTTTAAGATACCAATATCTTATTCTACAATAATCAAGTTATTAACCGTTTTCACGATGGATTATTTTGCGCGAAATGTTTGAAAACTTAAAATGTTTTAGTAGTAGCCGCTTTCACGATGGACTAATTTGCGAGAAATGTCTTACCCTCGCCCTACGGACTACGGTCCGGTAGGGCGAGGGTTAAAACACTTTTTCGATTATCAGTCCATCGTGAAAACGGCTACTACGAAAAAATATATACATGTTTTAAAACATTTTGCGCAAAATAATCCATCGTGAAAACGGCTATTGTTATTTTTCGGCCGGTCGCCATAATTAACACCGAAAAAGACTAAAATCAAATTGATTGCTACGCTGTAATGGGCGTCTTAAGAAAGCATTTACACAATCGCACGGGATGAGTTCAGTCATATGGATGGTCTAGTTTTACAGAAGATGAAATGAGGTTCTCAAAACTGGCTTCATATAAACATACGAAGGTCTAGTTATTGGATGAGCATGATTTGTTTTGCGCGAAAGTGGCTAAGCCTGAACATTGTATTAATTTGAACGCGAATTTAATAGCTTTACTGGATGATTTCCGATAAAAGCATGACATTAATACAATAGCATCAGTTTGAAATCGTCATCTCAATGATGGCAATGAAATTGCATACGAATATTTTAATTAATCAGTTTTTTTCCTGACCTACCCATACGGGTAACCGGTGTATACTTGTATTTCAAGAAGCAGGCACTGAATCAAATGTGTCAATTATTTTGTATATGAAAGTTCAAAATAAAGCTTGTATGAAGTTCGATGAAAATCTATAGTGTCATACTTTTACTTGTATCTAGAATATATCGGCTGGCGCAATGTGAACCCATAGACCCCATGTTGAAGGAAATTATCTGCGCTACCTAGTATTTTATCTACCGTGAATCCAGGTATCATGTTATCTGTGTCTGAGAACAAGTCTTTACTCGACTCGACTCTGAGTTACGACTTGACTCATTCCGGCTTTGACTTTACTCCTTGCTCAAGTCTGACTCAAGGAAAAATTAGTCGGCTTAAAGTTGAGTCGAATCATTTTTTTTTAACTAAAAAACACCGATATTTAATAACGTGAAGAGGGGGAGGGGTGCGGTAGAAAATATTTTGAATTATATTCTTGCCATGTAATGTCATAGGTACAGTGTTAAATCTGTCAAATCTCGCCATTTCTGCGGCCTCCAATCACTCACTTGACCCGCGATAGGTATTGAGTCGACTCAACTTTAATTCAGGTGACTCAACTCTGACTCGACCACAAATATATGTGACTCAACTCTGACTCGACTCAACAACATATTTTTTTTACTGAGTCAACTCTGACAGCTGACTCAAGTGAATTGAGTCAGCTGTCAGAGTTGAGTCAAATTTGACTGACGACTCATGGGTCGAGAAAAGCCGTACTCTGTCTCTTGTGACCTCAATTTTGATCAAAAACGACCAGGTAAAGTTGTAAAATGACATGTTTGACGCCCTTGTCAACAATGTTTTTGGTTATTGGTGTGCACTGTAAGAATGTGCAGTACTTCCTATAAAGTGTAATCCAGCTTGTAAAAAAACTCTTGTAATAATGTATAGTTATGTTATCACAACACCCCATCGGGTGTCTTAACCAATCTTCCCCCATATCAACACTATTTATCCCCCTAGTACACCCCTGGACGGCTCTGGCTAGAGTGTTATCTTTACACCCGCTGTGCTAATTGCGAGAAAATCGGACGCTTTTCATACACCCCATTAAGTACATAAATTAGTCCCGTATAAGGTTGCTGTCATAAACCACTATCCTTATCAAACTCTCCTAATAAAACTCTTCACTCTCCTAAACAAAAAAGTACTTTCTGCGGCACCTAAAAAAATACCCATTTAAAATGAGTGTCAAAAGCGGGGGACGAGGGGCGCGTCCCCCAGTTCAGAAATCAGAGGGGGACGTCCCCCAAAAGAAAGAAGACTTGTTTTTTTTTACCGAATTCGTTCCGAAGGATATACAACTTAACACGCGCACTGAAGGTGGAGTGAAGGGCACCTTTGTGCCATTCACGTGTTTATCGTGAATAGCTCGAAAACGAAGCGGAGGAGGGCGGTGGTTCTTATGCGACATTTAAGCCAACAGTTATAGAGTGTTCTTACCTAACAATTATAAGTACCTACCTATATTGTTAACCCGCGCCCGGCCAGTGCTCGGCGCCACCTTCGCCGTGCCGCGGGGGGGGGGGGCTTAGGCACCCCTTCGAACTCGGCTCCTATGGGACGTAGACACAATCTGAAAACAAAGTCATTTAAAAGCTCTTAACATGGACATTATAAGTACTTTGTAATTTCTTAGCTCAGGTGAATATTGAGGTCGCCAGGGGTCATCAAAGGTAAGGTTTTCCAGTTTAAGGACTTCAATTAATAAAAACCAAAATATATCGGTAACTTTGAAGATAGGAACTAACGGACAAAGTATGCGAAAGCTATTGCAATTCTTAGCCGCTTAGATGAGGACAATAGTTAAGGCTCCAGAGGTCATCAAAGGTCAAAAATGTGATTTTTGCAAAACCATTTTTCGCAAATAATTTTATATCTTAAAAGATAGGGCAGTTATTGCAAGATTATCGGGTTTGCCTCGTCAAGACGTTTTTAATAATGGTAATGGTGGCCTGGTAAGGTCAATTTCACAATTTGACTTCAGGTCAAGGTCATTTGGTGGCCCAGGTAGGTCGTGTTGCACATGGGACGACGCGGCTCGACGAGACAAGCATAGTGGTGTCATCCACTCATCTCTATTATATCAAGGGTTATTACTAAAACACTGCAGATACACTGAGATGAACTCAGATGACCTTGCAGAAGTCACTGATCAACAGTGGTACCTGAATCACAGGGAGTTAGCTAAAATAACATGATTCTGAAAAATTGGTCTGATCCCATTAATATTCTCTGAATAGGAAGCATTGGTATATTTTCCCATCCACTTATCACAGGAAGGTCAGGAAATTGACCTGACTTTATGTCACTGATATTACAAATATTAGATATAAAATTTACTCTATATGAAATTATGAAATACTGCAAGTTTCAAATTCTTAGGGCAAAGACTGTGGCTTTGGCACGACCACAGACATTTTTGGAGGTAAGGTCACTTGACGTGACCTTCAACCTTGTGACCTGACCTGAAAAGTCATGAGATCAAAACTTTCACAAAATGTGGGTAATCGATGTTCAAACAACTGTGCGAAAAACGGCGGCGCTGCGCGTCGCCGTTTTCCCGCTATCGTCAAAAAACCTGAGGGAGGGTGCCTAAACATCTAAACATGGCCGGGCGGGTGTGCGTAAACATGGCCGGGCCGGGCCGGGATGTACGTATACTATATAGGTACGCAAAATTTGCGCAGTTCGAATCAGTCCTAGACAGAACAAAATGCAGGAATGGAACTAAGAAAGACTGGTTTATTCTTGACACATGCATGCATAGTTGCCCACCCAGTGCACATGAAAAGTATAAAAATGCAATCCCCATGGCACAGACAATCGGAATAATTGAGTGGGCAGTGGGCACTGGGCAGTGGGCACTGGGCAGTGGGCACTGGGCAGTGGGCACTGGGCAGTGGGCACTGGGCAGTGGGCACCCATGGGTGCACCCGGTCCATGACAAACACACACAAGACGCACCGGTCACGTCAGGTCGATGATAGAACCCGGGAGACTGGAGATGTGCGTTTGCATTAATTAATACATCGGTCAGGGGTGGTAAAGTGTTCTGTCCTTATGGACAAGGTCGGGAAAAAAATGTTCATTCTGATGTGGTACCCGGGGGCAAAATGACAGTAACTAAATTACTATGGCATTCCTGTGAAAACTAAGTGATAAATCCTTAATACTGTTCGTTCAAAAATCACACTTAGATGTATTCTTCATCACGATATCATAACAACGTCAGTCGGTATGTGTGAATCACCTAACATTTTTTTTTTTAAATTAGCAAGTTGCGTTCAGCTCTTGATTTCCACTGATTTAGTTTCACTCCATATTTTTTCCGACGAAAAAAATGTAGGTATACCAGTTATCTAGTAATAAGTAGGCTTTTGTCCCCGGACCCAGACCGGACACAGCCCTTATGTATTTTTATCAAAGGAATTAGGATTCTACTGACGGTCAGAGGATTTTAGTGTTTTACCAGCGGACTTTGAAGAATTATACTATAAATAGTAGAAAATCGGGGGCATTCAGTATAACTTTCCAGCGGTATTTGGCAATTGCGTCATTTATGGCGCATGTTATAGTTAATTTGTTTGTATTCTCCACTGAACTCTATAGAGATGGAAGGCGCATTGGCCGGAATACTTGTCTAATGACGGCGGCCATGTTGGTGATCACAAGAGCAGTCGGCGGCNATTTTACTGACGGTCAGAGGATTTTAGCGTTTTACCAGCGGACTTTGAAGAATTATACTATAAATAGTAGAAAATCGAGAGCATTCGGTATAACTTTCCAGCGGTATTTGGCAATTGCGTCATTTGTGGCGCATGTGATAGTTAATTTGTTTGTATACAAACAAAGTGAAATAAATTAATCCTTTCACCGAGACGACTAATTTTATCACCAAAAATGATTTACTATCACCGAAATGTAGCAACATATTGAGGATTATGAACGATAGAATGTTTTATAAATATTTGAAATGGCTCCAAGATGGTAGGTAAGGTTAGGTGTGTTTAGATGAGATTAATTTAGTGTTGTGCGTTAAGTGTTAATTTAGGTTTGTAGGTAAAAATTGCCTTAATTGCAATGTGAAATTAGGTTAGTACAAAATGACGCCATTCAACGGCTTGGTGCCGATGCGGACACCTATATTGCTACTACCAGTGGCGTTATCCTTAACAGGTGGCGCTGGCGGACAGGTCCATCCGAATGCGATATTTATTAATTATATAGCTGCAGCTGGGGGATACATACAAAAATTACCCCCAGCTGGGCCGGGGTCATTTTTGTATGTGCCACGCCTAGTCGGGGCCACCCAAAGCAATTTTACCACCCCTGGGGCCAATTAGCAAAACAGTGACAGAACGTGCCCCGGTCTCCCCTATAACTCAAACTTGGTGCTCATTTTACAACCTGACTTAACCCTCGCCTTACGGGGACCGTTTCTCACCTTCGCCGTACGGGGGGAGGGCCTGACCAAGCCCCCCTGCTAACTTCCAACCAAGAAAGATAGAGCACGCCGTAAAAACAGCAGTGTTGCCTGCATGTTAAGGGAATCTAAGAGTGTATCATTTTTTGGTTCAGTCATCGGTGACCTTCCAGGTCAAGTTTGAATAACCTCAAATTGACCACGTCCAAAAAAATAGCCGTTTTGTTCTGTCCGTCTAACTGTTAAATTATTAAATATAAAATTGATTTGTTAGCGTCAAATGTTGGTTCGTGAATTAGCTATCTGAAGTATATCGATTTTATGTCTGGATAGGTAATTAACTCCCAGGAACGAAAGTCGTCACCAAGAGACGAAAATATGCTATGGGGCGATTAACATTAGCAACCTCGACCGATCACGTCCGAAAAACGGTCAGGAAAACCTCAAAATTAGAAAGTGGTTAAATTGTAAATAAAAATTGGCATGTTTCCCAGACAATTTTTTCTCCCCCCCCATGATTACAAAAAAAAGTACGTATTGATCACATCTTGTCAAACAAAGTAAAAAATGTTAAAATTAAAAAAATGACGTCATAAATATTTCCTAAGGAAGCCATCACTCAGTCAGAAAATTGAGATATTACTTTGAAATTTGTTTGGTTATCGTCCGAACATCGTTATCTCACATATATTCCGGCTTTTAAGTTATCTTTGAAAATTTCGATTTGGTGGGGAATTTCGCAAAAAAATCAGTTTTTTG
The DNA here is from genome assembly GCA_014673585.1 of Semibalanus balanoides. Taxonomy (NCBI): domain Eukaryota; kingdom Metazoa; phylum Arthropoda; class Thecostraca; order Balanomorpha; family Balanidae; genus Semibalanus; species Semibalanus balanoides. The sequence goes on from VOPJ01003781.1 coordinate 202,155, forward strand.
ACTTTTTGGGGGTCAAAAAACAAAATAATTGAATTTCCGAAAATTTCATTTGAAAGACAATAACAATTTGACGTCATTAATTATTTTTTGTTTTTTTCTTTGCTGCAATACTCTAGTTTCTATGATTGTACAAATATTGACGTTTTTTTACCGAACATGACGTCAGCAACACGTCATTAGTCGTTCAAAAATTATCGACCAATATTGATGCAAATTTTACGGAATACGTAAAATTGTTTTTAAACTCAGCTACTAAAAATTTCAGAAATATGTGCGCCATGCGTAAGAAGTTATTTAAGAAAAACCTCAGGGGGGGGGCTGTCAGGCCCCCTCCCCGTAAGGCGAGGGTTAATGTACAAAAAGTAAAGAGTAAGTGAAGTAAAGGTCAAGTAAAGGTCAAACTCATGTCACAAAAGGTCAAAATTTGAAATTGAATAATACAATAAGGCAATCCATTTTTCTAGACCAGTTTTGTCTCAGAAATACATTGCTGCTCTTTATTTGTTCGTAACTGGTTAAAAAGGACAAAAAATGAAATTTCACAATTTGACGTCACGAGTTACCCATCCTTAGATGTCATCACTCAGTCAAAAATACTTATGTCATTTTGAAATTCGGTATGGTAGTTGAATATGTATAGTTATTTCACATGTATTCCATTTTTTTTTAATATCTTAAAAGGTTTTGATTGTTTTGTCATTTTTCCCCCAAAATGAGGGGGAGGATTTTTGGGTCATTTTCTTTTATCCGAGACAGCCATATTGAAGCCCTCTACATTTTGTTTATCTTCTCGCGGTTTCGGATTTCATTTTGTCTTCTACATGGCATTTGTACGGTCTTTTAAAGTTTAGCTGATTTTGGTGTCAAAATCGTGTTTAGTGACGTCACTAACTTAGCTTTATCTAAAAAAAATGCAAAGGGTGTGAAAAGGATGCCCTGTCAGTGTCTATAAGTTTGGCGTTGATAGCTGTATTATTGTGTGAGATATATTCCAGATATTCCTCAGGGGGGGGGGGGCTAAAAAGGCCCCGCCCTTCCCAGTGACTCGCGGGTTAACGTGCAATATCATTATTGAAAGGAAATGCGTGAAATTCGGTCCGACGTCCTATGCCAACCTTCGGGTTAATTTTATATCGGCTTAACGTCTGCATGTTTATGGGAGACCCATTCATTACCGGTCATGACGGCCAAATGATGGCACACAGCACTTAACCCGCGCCGGGCCGGGGGGCGTTTAGACGCCCCCCCCCCCACCTCAGGTTTTCCGGGATATCGGGAAACCAGCGGCGCGTAGCGCCGCCAAATTTTCAGTACCTGTCCATTTATCCTTTCCCCAACCTTCTCTATTTTTTACTTTAGGTCATGTCAGGTCAGGTCACCAGGCCGGGTCATGTGACCCCACCTCCTAAAACGTTTGCGGTCCTACCAAAGCCAGAGTTTTTAGTTGATCGGTTTCGTACTTGCAGGATTTCATGATAAAAGTATTACCTATAGTTCGTGTATCTCGGATTTTTCATATCGGTGACCTAAGATCAGTTCATTTTCTTGAACTCTCCATTATAAGTCAATGAGGAAATATTCAAATGCTTTTCATTCTTATAATACGCATGATATCATCCCAATTCCTTCTTTATCATGTTATTATAGTTTATTCTTGAAGACTGAGGTGCATTCTTTGTTCTGGTATCCCTACAGGGTCAGCCGAGGCGATCCGAGGTCACCAACACCTATGTGTTAATAACTATCGCTACAATTAAGATAGATAAATGAAAACAGCACCAATGTGTTCATCTCGTCAAGATGCATCTCTCAATATGCAACATGACCTTATTGGGTCACCACTTAACCTTGACCTGATGTCAAATTTATAGTAAGACCTAACCTGGTAACCATATACTAGGTTCGAAGCGCCTTGACGAGACAAACACGATGGTGTCGCAATAATTTCCCTATCTCACATAAGTAAACAGTTATTCGTGAAAACATTTTTGGCCAAAAATAGTCCTTTTGACTTTCGATGACCTCTGGAGCCCAAACTATTGACCTGAGATGAAATTTGAAGACCTGGATGCGATTGCAAATTTCAATAGAGATCTATTGCTCTCTCATTTGCTCCTAGCTATCATAGTTTCCGAGATAATTGGGGGGTATCTGGAGCTAAGTCTTAACCCGCGCACTGCAGGGGGGTTGATTTCCGCCCCCCTCAGGTTTTTCAGGAGTAGTGGAAAAACGGCTGCGCGAAGCGCCGCCAAATTTTGTACACCTGTTTGGGCATCAATTACCCACACTTTGGAAAAGTTTTGACTTAAGGTCTTCTCAGGTCAGGTCACAAGTCCGTGTCAAGTGACCTCACCTTCAAAAATGTTTGCGTTCGTGCCAAAGCCACAGTCTTTTTAGAAAGTTTTGAAACTTGCAGGATTTCATAAGAATATCAGTACCTACAATTCATTTATCTCGGATTTGTTGTATCGGTGACCAAAGGTCAGGTCAATTTCCTGACCTCCCCATTATAAGTGAACGGGAAAATAAGCAAATGCTTCAATTTCAGAAAATACGCATTGGATCAGGATAATTCTTTCAGAATCATGCTATTTTAGCTCATTCTAAATGATCAAGGTACAATTGTTGCTTTAGTGATTTCTACAAGGTCATCTTGAGGTTCATTCTGAGGTCATCAGCAATCATTTGCTAATAAACTCTTGATAGAAAAGAGATGAACGGATAGTGACACCATTGTGTGCGTCTCGTCTGGCCACGTGCCCCATATGCAAACATGACCTACCTGGTCACCAAATGACCTTGACCTGAGGTCCAAATTTTTAAGTTGACCTTACCAGGTCACCGTATATATGTGTAAAGGTGCATCAATAGACAAACACGATGGCGTCAAAATGTTTTCCCTATCTGTCTTAGGTGACATGCTATTCACGAAAAACTGTTTGGCTAAAAACAGTATTTATGACCTTGCATGACCTCTGGAGCCTAAATTATTGATCTGAGCTCAATTTGAGGACCTGATGGGATTGCAAATTTCAATAGCCATCGATTGACTCTTCAATCGTTTGCTCCTAGCTGTTAACACTACAATCGAGTTGACCGAACTGATGTATTCAAGTAAACATTTTCATATCACGAGACTGGAATTTAGAAGCACGAGAATCACGTGCAATATAATACGACTGAATCCTCCCATCTCCCCCTAACCCCTCAGGGGGCCGACGGCTGAATGGGTCGGAGGAACTTCCTGTTTCGAATCACAAGGCGGCCTTGATCCGTCCAGGCGCACCGTGTACTGTCTGATGGGACGGAGAAGTCTTGTCACCACTCCAGTTTTGTCCCATCTCTTGTCCACAGCGCATCCTGGGATTCGGAGCAGTCTTGCCAACTGACAGTTTGGGACAAGTCTGTTAATTTTATTGATTCATCTTGGAGGCTTCGCCTTTACCGCTGCCATTTCTCATCTCTCTCTCTTCCTCTCCAAGTGCCTCTTCCAGTGCTACTTATGCGGAGGTTCATCCCCAGGCACCGGCCACGCCACTCCTCAAACTGTCGTCCCATTAGGAGCTGTGCGGGGTTAATTTTCCGCCTTCCGCAGAAGGGTGTGTTGTGGTACTGCAACAAATCGCCAAGCACCACTCGTTCTTGGCAACATTAATCGTTGCCACCCACATTCTCGCGAAGAATCCGCCTTCCAGTTTTCACAGCCACCTCTGCTCGACCATTGATTTGAGGGTATGTGCAGAGGAACTTGTCGAACTCTACTCCCACCGGCGGAAGAAATCCCTCATTATCATAGCTGGTAAGAACATGTACCGCCGTCCACTGATATCCTCTGTACACCATGCTGACAGAAATATCGTGTGCAGGATGCATCAGTTGCATAGACGTTAAAGCTTTCGAACATGCTCTACTCTCAGCCAAACAGTCAATCTATCGCATACACACAGATAATATTGCTCCTTATCTGCGATGAGATCGGTCACTACCCTCTGGAAGGGGTAGTCAGGCGGTGGAGTCATTATACAGCGGCTCAAGCGCTCTGAGCTGGTTGCGCTGGTTGTCACATGCTGAACATTGACGCCTGCTGTTCTCTTACATCGCCTCCGAACCTGCCAGTATACCGGACTGTCTTGCTCTCCGATCATGCTCTCTGCACCTTGGTGAGCTGCGTGAAGATTTCGTGTCACCTGCTCCCTCAGACTGACCGGTATCACCAGACGTAGAGGACCGCCTTCATACGTGTAGCACAGCAAGCTATCCACCAAGCTCAGTCTATCACGTATCTTGAAGAACGGCTTCAGGCACTGCTCTCCTAGAGCAAGGCCGCTCGGCCTAGCTGTCGTTCACGAACACGCTTGGCTCACCATTCTGATTATACGTCATCCGTGCTCGCTGCCTGTCGCACTGTCTCCTGGTCGATAGTGAGAGGTGTCATCCGTCCCAATGTAACGACGGAGAGTGCCGCCACAGGTAGCTCCCCTCCTCTAGTGCCGAGTCGGCGTTAGACGGTGACCCCTCTCCACGGGATATCTTGATAGTTACTTTTCTGGCCATTCGCGTTGAGACGACCGGGGCGGTATCTGATGGTGAACTGTAAAAATTAAGAGTCTTCTCCTTTAACCGGAACAGCGAGGGTTCGCGATTCCTTCCAGTTCTCTATCATTGAATTATTTTACCAAGGCGGTGGTCCGTGATAAACTTCAAGATTGGCACCCGAGGAGAAAGAGGCGCGCCTTCTGCAAGCGCCCACACGACTGCTAACGCCTCACCCTCTACCGCCGCGTATCTCTGCTCCGCGGGGCGGTCAGAAACCGGCTACCGCAAAGGGCAAGCTTAGCCCGTTAGGACAGCAGGCTGGCCCTCTCGCTAGTTGCACACAGTACACACTGCTGCATCACTACGAACCCAACGCCAGCTTTACTCCAATCTGTCATCAGAATGGTAGGCCTTGTCTTATCATAATACCGTAGACCTTGTTCCGCCAGCTTGCAGACCACTGCTTTGATCTCCTCCAGGCGTCTCTTCAGCTGCTCATCCCAGTAGACCTTCCTTTTTCTGTGCGATTTTTTTAGAAGGTCACGTAACGGCTCCATGGCCGCTGCCGTGTTAGAATGAAAGCGCCATCTGGTTTAATTCAGCCCCACGAATGACCTGATGTCGGTAATCGACGGCTCTTCCGGCATCGGAAAGCTGGCGATCGCGGCCAGCTTCTCGGATGATGGCCGGTACGACTCCCAGCCGAGATGATAGCCAGCAAAGTCGACTTCCTTTCTACAGAAGCAGAATTTCTCAGGTGACAACGTTATCCGGGCGTGTGCACAGGTCTCCAGATACTCCCAGCAGTGCCAGAAGGCTTGTTCTATGCTGCTGTCGTACAGAAGAACATCGTCCACGCACTTGATCTCTTTACTTCCGGCTATCATGAAGCTCGTGGAACGCATTGTTCAAACTCAACTCACAGATACTGGAACAAAATTATCTCCTCTCCGACGCTCAACATGGCTACCGTAAACAACGTTCCACGGAAACTGCGCTCAATGTCATAACTGACAAGGCTCTTCAAGCCATTGACAACAGTGAAATTTTCATTTTGGTTTTGCTGGATCTTTCAAAATGCTTTGATGTAGTGCCCCATGCAAAATTGCTTCAAAAACTTTCCCTTACAGGTATCGACACAAAATGGTTTACTAGCTATTTGAGCTGATCACACTCAACAGGTTCGGATGCGTGTCGCGAGCGGACATGACGTGCTTTCGCGCTCGCGAGAAAACAACATCGGTGTCTTTCAAGGCGGTGCGTTATCCTGCATCATGTACATGTTGTACGCCAACGACCTCAGCCTCAACGTCTCAGATACGTCACGATTGTTCAGTTTGCTACGAATTACACAGCTGTTGGTAAGGTGGGCAAGAAGTGGGCTGACTTGCAGCGGCCTCACTACCTGTATGAGAATGCTTTTAAACCGCATGTACCCAATGGTTTTGCGCAAACTCTATGAAAGTGAACACAGCAAAGACGCAAATTGATCGTGCTAGGGAACCCCCGCATGTTACGCAGTTCTCCCCTCCAGTAACCCATACCATTCTGTTGTACAAGTCATCACTGAGTCAAGAGTGTGAAAAAATCTGGGCGTTGTATGTCGACCGTCCACCTCAACTATGAGGCACATATTGACAGTGTGACCCGGAAAGTGCAACGGCATACTCATTGCACTGTCTCACGCTCGTCACTGATTCGCAAGCGACACTGAAGTGTTATTGTGGAAGCGCTCGCCATGTCTATTGTAGTATTGTCTGTCTCGCTAATGGTTCTGTGTGCACCCCCAGCTCCGACGGGTTGCAAAAAGTTGTCAACTTTTGCCCGCCCTGCCACCCCCGTAGTAACAGGCAAGAGACGATATGACCATATTTCCGAAACACTTAAGAGCTTAGATGGCTCACTGCTGAGCAACTAGTTGTGTACCACACGGTGTCGCTGTTGAAAGGGTGTCTTGGAATCAGGCCAGCCTGTATGTATCCGCGAACCATCGGGCCGAGAGCCTGCCAGCGCCACGATCACGCAACACGTTTCAGGCCAACCTATCACGCTCCCGGGTATTCCCGCCACTGAGACCGGCAGGAGGAGCATTGTGCTACAGAGGTGTAGCTTCTGAACAGTGTTGGGTTAGAGGCCGGCGAACCAGCCTTCCGCCGGTGTTCAAGCGTGCCGTTAATGACGGAATTGAAGTGGCAAATTAGATGAAGTGTGCTTTTCCTGTAACACTGAGTTTTAATGACTAGCACGTGAATGAGTGAAAAGCCATGATTTGTATGGATCTTATTCGAATACATCTGTATCTGTATCTATCTTGAACTTCCTGTGGATGTCCATCACAGCGTCGTCGTATCGTTTCGTATATGCATCCGACGCTGACGATGCCCCATCGGCGTCCGCAGGTATCTGTATCTCCCCACTGGGTGGATAAATGTTGTTCAAGCGGACTGCTTTCTTGATGCCAAGGGTACTTGATGCGAAGCCCGCAGAATGCATCCAACTTTGGTTTTGCTAACAGTTGTTTGCACCGAAGAGATCATGTCAAAACGGAGGTCGCGTGTGGTGCGTCCGCGCTTACACCACTTACTCAGCTCCTGAAGATCCACCACGCGTCGCGGCTGCCCGTTGGCCTTCGGAACCACCACCATCTGGGCACACCAGACGGATGGCTCTCCTGCTGGCACCTTCTCCAGGACACCTCTCCGGACGTCTTCATCCAGCTGCGCTTTTACTTCAGCCTCCCAGTGTTTGCTGATTGGGATCGGCGTGTGCCTGACATGAGGGACCGCTCCAGGCTGCAGGTGGATTTTGTGAGGAGTCGTGTTCATTGCAGGCAGCCTGTTTGCACTTGTGTTAAAAACAGTAAAATGCAAACGCTGTCGCAAAAACTGTTCCAGCTCTCTACTACGTTCTTCCTCTGTTGGAGGGTACGGTAGCCCTGCGCTGGCTGTGAAGGCACTTGTCGTCCTGTAGACGTGTTCTCAGTCTCGACGCTCTGCCACAGTTATCTTCATCGGGGCGCCTGCACATGATGCGGGAGTCTGCATCTACCAGCCCCAGAGACTTGCATGCTTTCACCCGACAAGAACATGCGTTCAACTCCCTGCACATAATGCACTCCTTTAATAGTCGTGCGTCCCCAAGCCAACAGCGTGCATTTCTTTGTGCCAAGCACTTTGAGGGCACCACCTCCGCATGTCGAATGGTGCTGCTGGGCCTGTCAAGATCCTTCGTTCTGAGGCCGATAATCGACAGCTCCTTCGGACCGGCAACACAACACTCGGCCCGGGTGTCCGCAATGGCTGGACATTTGTACGCCTGACGGCTGGCGGCTGGAGCTATCAAAAGCTCTAACTCCTCCAGCTCATCGCCCTCCGCCTCTTTGTTTCGGACATTTAGTTCGATTCACTGATGACCTGAATGATTCAACGGTGGTTTCAGACTTGGGACGTCACCTGTGGCGTCGGAACTAGCCTGCCATTACCACCACTCGTCAGTGCCTTGGACACTGGACTGCACGTGCCGCTGTCCCTCCGCATTGGTAGCACTTGATGAACTTCCGACGATTTCTTCGAGGCTGCTACTTTTCTTCTCGTCTGACCGTCTTTTCCCATCAAATACGCGGTGCCGCCGGTTGTTTACGGTTGCCGCCTTTGTTGTGAAACTTGAGTTTTCTCCCTCTTGTAGGCTGATTTAAGAGCAGCCAATAGGGACTCATCCCCGTTTGCCGCTTCCACCAGAGCCGCTGGCGCGTCATCTGCACACAATTTTGCAGTAACTCGGCTGTCTGGAGAAGCTCTGGGAAGCAGCTGACTGCGTAAAGCTCTACCTTCGTCATCAGGCGTTTAGAGAAGAGTAATTATCTGCATTTTGGTACAGATGATCTTAAAGTGTTTCATCCGTGAATTCCGCCAATCACGCGGTCTCGCACGGCTCCCACTCTGAGATATCTTGCGTGGCAGCTTGGGCTGGAAATCACATTCCCAGAGCCTGCCTGTTCCAGCGATGCATAAAACCTTCCCCCGTCTCGCCTGGGCCTTCTGCTGCAGGTGATGGAACTTGTCCTTCTCTCTGGCGGGTTCGTTGCTGTTCTCAACACCACCCTCCAGCCGCTGCCAAGGCCCTGTTCCGTCGTCATCTGCTCCCATCTGCGCCCGTGCTCAGCCTCTAATATACGCTTCAGCTTGTCATCGCACCGTAAGCGAATGTTGATCACTGCGGTTCTATCGTCCCAACCCGACAATGACGAAAACTGGACCATATCTCTCTTCCAAATTCGCCACTGAGGCATCGTCATGTCATACTCTGCTTTGTCAGGTAGAGACGACGCGGGTATCCTTGACTGTGTCGTCATTGGACGACTGGCAGCCAGTGCCCGCTCGAGCAGCTGCTCGTTTTGTCGCGCAAGATCGCCGTGTAGCCTTTGTTGGTCCTGTAGCATACTCATCATCATTTGCTAGTGTTTGCAATGCTCAGCGCCCGCTCAGGATCCACGAACCTCTCCGAGGCTTCACCTGGACGCGGCGCTGCCGGCCTGCCAACATCTGTCCCCTCCTACGGTTCTGTCCTTCGAGACATTCCTAACAAATGATACCGACTGATATGCTACAGACTCTAACAAAATACAGCTTACATAATTACGTCTACTGACCGCGCCTGTTAACACTGACATCGAGTTTGACCGACTGATTGATGTATTCAAGTAAACATTTTTCATATCACGGAGACTGGAGATTTTGCAGCACGAGAATCACGTGCAATATAATGACAACTGAATCCTCCATATATGTTTCCGAGATAATCGGGGGGCTTCTGGAAAAGGCGTCCTAAAAGAGTCATAAAAACCGCAAAACTGACTTTGTACCACTGGTGACCTCATTGTGACCAGATCCAAGAAAATACTGAAATACTTTCGATGGAGCTTGCCTAGAGCTATCTAATGCCGTTTTCCGCTTGTCGCTACGTTGCGTAGTTGGGGAGATCTCACGGGGGGCGGAAATCCCCCCTGCAGTTCGTGTTCGGCGCGAACCCCCTGCAGTGCGCGGGTTAAATCTTGAAAATCCGACCCTAGATGACCTCTGGTGACCCTAATACTGACTTGATAATAAAATCAACAAATAGTTTCGAAATCGTTTTTGACGAGCTCTCGAATGGTGTTTTTGGTTAATGTCTAGGTCCCATAGGAGCCGAGTTAGAAGGGAAGTGTCGAAACGCCCCCCCCCCTCCGGCCCGAGGAAGGTGGCGCTGAGCACTGGCCCCAGGGTTGGTAAAGTGTTCTGTCCTGATGGACAAGGTCGGGGACAAAATGTTAATTCTGATGAGGTACCCGTGAGCAAAATGACAGTGATAATAATTACTATGCCTTTTCTGTGAAACCAAGTGATAATCCTTATAAATATTGTTCGTCAAAATCAAATCAGATGTATTCTTCATCACGTTATCATAATCACGTCAGTCGGTATGTATGAACACTTGCATTTTGTAATTAGCAGTTGCGCTTCTGCTCTTGATTTCCAATGATTTAGTTTCACCCATATTTCCGACGAAAAAATGAAGGTATACCCGGCCCCGGCCCCGGCCCCGGACCCAGTCCTTGTGTAATTCTTAGTCATAGGGTTTTTTACTGACCGTCAGAGGATTTTACTGACCGTCAGTGAGTTTTACCAGCGACCATTCAGTGTCTCAAGTGCCTTTATGCGTAGGCATCCTCTATCCACGGAGAAATACAACGGAAGTAATAGTAAAGATAGCATGCGTGCTGTATTTACGCACTGTGAAAAACGTACAGTCAATTTGGGATGTTTATAATGACTTCTTCTTGTATTTTAACACGCAACTGCTACGACATTTTTTTCGGGTCGCGAAACTAAGCATTTTTTCATGATTTTTCGAGCTGGGATTCCAAATTTCGTTGGCATATCACGCTAAGAAGCATAAGATGAACTATCTAATTGAGTCAAAAAAAGTATATATTATGCTTGTCTTATATCATTTATGCGGCTTTCTTTAAGGGAGGCGGGGAGCCTCATCTCTACTGCTGTGACAAAACTGGCGCAAGTAGACAATCGCGACCATACTCCGTCTGTTTCAATTGCACAGAGGAGAGGCTTCCCGGTTACATAATACCTTGTTTAAGTAGGGCAATTCCTGCTAATGAACAGTCTTGTATAAACAGTAAATTATTTAATTATGTGCAATAAGTTATATTCTAAGATGATAGTTTCCATGCGTGGGGCCCCATTGAAAGAAGAATACTCAGTCAACGGTAAACATTATTTCAAGAATGCAACATATTGTTTTGTTTCATGACATGTAGATTGATTGGTCTTCTTTACTTTATTCAAATACTATACATTTTTAATTTGTCAACTGATTTATTTGACTAAAAGAATTAAATTATCACATAATGTATTTAATTTTAGTGACTGACATTAAGTGTGCAATAGGTGTGCTACCTGCCTGGAGTGTTCTTCTTTGGTTAAGATCCCCTGCTTCGGGTGCTCATTTTGATCACGTGACTTAATCCGCAACCTTATCTATAAGAATCTTGGAAAAGATAGCAGCGTCTGATTTCCGCACTGGAAAAACACTGTCAACAATTTATGTCTGACAACGCCTGAACAAGGACACAGGAACCGGGGAGCAGAGGGGGCAGCCCCCCAATTTTAGTAAATTTCAACATTATGCCTATTACGTTGCATGGCAAGAATTTACTTCAGAATGCCTCCAACCCCCCCCCCCCAACTTTCGGAGAGTTCCGGCGCCCCTGCTCCTTAATGTACGTGCCTTTATGCATAGGGAACCTCCAAAATGATCCTAGCTTAGCTGGCTGGGATAATTTTGTCATGTGCGACTTTTGGTCGGGGCCACTCAAAGCAATTTTACCACCCCTGACCGGCCCGGGGCGGGTTAACCCACGCCCAACAGGGGGGTGTTTGAACACCCCCTTCATGTTTTATCGAGATAACTAAAAAAACGGCAGTGCGTTGCGCCGCAAAATTTGGCATAGCTCATCACGGATTGTTTCCGCACATTTTGCGAATATTTAAGTATCGTGTCGGGTTAGGTCAGGTCACCAGGTCAGGTCAAGTGACCCTACCTACCAAAACGTTTGCGGTGCGGCCATGACCACAGTTTTTTGAGGGATCGATATAAAATCTTTTAGGATTTCATTAAGTCATTAGCATCTACAAATGTATCTCAAGATTTTTTATATCGGTGACCTTAAGGTCGGGGTCAATTTTTGCGACCTCCCCATTATAAGTCAATGGAGAAATATTCAAATGCTTTCTTTGTCGACGATATAGTTATTTCCTTCTGGATGATGTGTTATCATAGGAATTATTATGTATGATTCCAAAGTTTAAGGTTTTGCTCAGGGAACCTTACGGGGTCAATCTGAGGTCATCCGAGGTCACCAACACCTTTTCGTCAATAACTCTGGCCATAAGGAAGATAGAGATGTGCAACTTACACCAGTGTGTATGTCTCGTCAAGACACATCTACTGATATGTAAAATGACCTACTTGGGTCACCACTTGACCTTGACCTGAGGTCATCTTTAAGTTGACCTAATATGATAAAATTTGACAAATTATAAAGCCCCTTGACAAGACAAAAACGATGGCGTAAACAGTATTGCGTTTTCTTTGTTAGGTAAGAAGAAATTTGCGATTTTGGTTTGCCAAAATCAGCATTTTTGACTTTTGTGACCTTTAGAGCCTAAACTATTCACCTGAGGTCAATTTTGAGGACCCGAGTGCGATTTAAAAGTTAAATGGCTAGCGGTTTTTTTAACGTTTGTTTCTAGATAGCATAGTTTCCGAGATATTTTGGGGTTGCTGGAGCGATGTCCTAAAACTGTAAAATATGACCTTTGATGACCTCTGGTGACCTGAGTTTTGACGTGAGCGAAAAATAGTCTAAAAAAGTTTCAAAATGATTTTTGTTAACGGTTTGAACAATGCTTTTTGTTATGCTCTATCTGCCATAGGAGCCAAGTTAAACGTGGGGGTGTTCAAGCACCCCCCCCCCCTCAGCCGGGCAAAGGAAATGCAGAGGCCCAGTGGGGCGTGGGTTAATTTATTTGCCGGATTTTTGGTGAAAACGGTTATTCAGTTTGAATTGGCTGTGGGGGCCAGAGGGCACTTTTGGAAGGATGAGAACCCAACTAACGATTTGACGTTGTCGCTACGTTGTGAGAAGGTTGCAACACAACTACACAACGTTGTGATAGTGTAATTTTGTAGACTCTCAGGAACGTTGTCACAACGTTACCTTGTAACGCTCACACAAAACGTTAAAAAAACGTTGCGCAACGTACTGTTTGACAAGGATATGCTGACGTGTCTACGTGGTCGATCATTAATCTTAGTCAGATGGTGAATATGCTCAATTTAGATAATTGCACCACATTGCGAGCTGTTCTTCCAAGTTACTAGAACAAAGTTGTGACATCGTAACGATGCAACGTTGCTGTAACGTTTAACAGCGACGTTATTTTTTTCCACAACATTCACGACGTTGTTACAGCGTTGTTAAAACGTAAAATTCCAACTTGATTTTTCACAACGTTGTTACAACGGTATCTGTTACCTGGGAACCACCCCAAAGGTATGAAATGAAACCAATGCTTCCAAATGGCGCAAATCAACGCTGCCGGATCGAAAGAGAAGACAGGCAACTCAACACTGCAAAAAGGAGAACAACATTGCTTCGCAGATATTCCCAGGTTTCACCGTAGGATGTATGACAGTGATCAAACATTCATGGAATTTATTGTCTTTATGGATAAATGGATGAAACTACATCATATGACAGGGTTTCGGATTCATGACCGATTTTGCGGACACGGATGTACAAAAACATAAACACGCGCCAGTTTTCAACCGATCTTGACAAAATTGACGTCAACATGTTTGGATGTATGTTGATTTTCATTTGACATCCTCAAAATGTGCATATATTCACTCTGAGTGTGAATAATTCAGCGTAAAAGACGAAAAAAATAGAAAAAACACGTTTTTCAGCGTTAAAAATATTTGGTCGCCCTGCTTCGAAGAGCCGTACCACTACAACTATACGCATGGTTGAGTTTGCACTATGCTCATTCTCTTTTTCATTTAATTTACTATCAGAGCATATCGGTTCAATTACTTCTTCGCATTTTATTTAGACGCTGCGTTGGATCTTAGCGGAACCGACCAGAGTAAAAACTGTATTAAAATATATCAAATAAGTAACCATTTCCCATAAAACCAAGGCCCTATAAGAAAGTAGCGTTATCCGACGATTTGTATACATTCTGCATCGACCGCTTTCTGACGTCACTGGGTGTCTCTCCGCCCGCGTCCCGCTGGCGGAGAGCCACCCAGTGACGTCACACAGCGTCACTGTGACCTCTGACCTGACCGATGCCTGATATTTCACACTGTGATCTGACCTGACAGTGACCCTGGACACCCGCGGTTGCCCCCTTGGGCTGAGGGGCTCACCTTGTTCTTTGTTTAAGGGGCCCTTGGCTGACCAGACGGGCTAGTTCGGTAGGTCTGAGAGGGCCCTCTGACGGTCTGAAGGGACCCTTTTTCGGTCTGAGGGGCATTCTGTAGGTCTTAGGGGGCCATCTATTGGTCTGATTGGCTCTCTTGTCAGTCTGATGGAGCCCTCTGTCGGCATAATGAACCTTACGTAGGCCTGACTACATGAATTCATAAAGTTTCAATTTATACCAAAATAATCTGGGAAAAGCCGTGTTCCTAGACTCAACTTCCCAAAACGCATGAAATATTACTGGGTTCTACCAGGTACTACCGGGTAAAAATAAATCCTTCGTGAAAACGGCTACTGTGTGACCGCGAAATGGTTTGATGTAAAACAAGAAGAGTTAGGGTAAATTTGCTAGTGTTTGTCGTTTGATTGCCTACAGAAGTCTGGAGAGCGTCCTGTAATTACTGGCAGAGCACTAAGGACCCGACCTTCGAATATAGGTCGGGTCAATGTTGGCAGACTTCGGGTCAATATCGGCAGACGTCTGTCCAATGTCGGCAGACGTCGAGACAATGTCGGTAGACGTCGGGTCAATATCGTGGCACACAGCGGCCCAACGTCGGGTCAACAGCGGCCCAACGTCGGTCTGATATCGGCCTGACGTCTTACTGGTGTTGTCCTGATGTCGGCATGCCTAGCTGCTTTCCGACGTCAGCCCTACGTCGGCCCTAATCGGCCCGACGTCAGCCCTACGTCGGCCCGACGTCGACCCGACGTTGACCCGACGTCGACCCGACGTTGACCCGACGTCAGCTAGACCTCGGCATAGGCGGACATACATATGACGTGTAGCCGTATATGACGTGTGACGTGTACCTGTATATGACGTGTAGCCGACGTCGGGCCGACGTCTAGCCGACGTCGGTATCACGTTGGCATGTTTACTGAGGCCGTGGCAATTGGATGTTATTTGGGGTTCACAACTAGCAATAAAGAAAGAAACTTGGCAGCCAATTTGACAAGTTTGTTTTGCGCATTACCTTTTACATAATTGACGACTAGTCCACAGAGCATTTGATTAATTAGGACATTTTCGGCCCCGGAGGAAGTTCTAGGAAGGAGTGTCTTGGCGTCACCTTTAAGCAGTGCGTTGGTACTTGTTAACACCACTGATTCTTATGTCTGTATGAAGAAGCCCCGGACTATACTAGAGTTCTCAAGTTCAACATTCAAGTTTTCGTATCATTCAATATATTTTCATGATTTCACGCAATCCGACAGTTTGATCACAAAAGTCGTCAAGAACTGCTGTCCTTCCGCAACGGTGGTGTGTCTATTCGACCTGAAACCCGTAACAAACAATACATACACT
Source organism: Semibalanus balanoides (assembly GCA_014673585.1). Taxonomy (NCBI): domain Eukaryota; kingdom Metazoa; phylum Arthropoda; class Thecostraca; order Balanomorpha; family Balanidae; genus Semibalanus; species Semibalanus balanoides. The sequence goes on from VOPJ01003781.1 coordinate 217,547, forward strand.
CGGTTCTGCTTGCTGTGAAAATGACCCATTGCCAGAACTAGTGACGATAAGAAACACACTGGTAGGTATGTACATA